>JACCGJ010008928.1:0-32823 GCA_013407085.1 Atriophallophorus winterbourni
AGCAAGTTCTCTTCCCCAGCTTGCGGGGTCAATGTCAAGAGCTTTCATATCTCTTTTGCAAACATCTTTGTACCGCAAGTGCGGTCTGCCCAATGGTCGACTTCCTAATTGCAACTCACCGTACAGTAGATCTTTCGGAATACGACCGATATGATAGGCTTACAACATAAAGGCAACTACGTATTCAAAATGGATGTCACAGGTCACTAAAGCTGGACTTGGTAACTGATCACCATGGCTAATCACGTTGGTAACGTTTGATTAAATGCCTGCTTCATTCCAAGTGTAAGCACCTCGTCTCAGTTTTCTTTTGTTCGTATTTTTCGATAGATTCCGCTGTTGGTTAAGTCCCGCCATTCCCCATCCTTAAGGATTTCGTTTTTCGACATCACAATCGCAGTTAAACAACTGGCGAGCCCGACGCGATTCGAACATGCAGCCTTCTGATTTGGAGTCAGAGCCAGTTTTGGTTTAGGCCTTCGTGGTGTTTTTTTAACGAACTGTGTTCTAGCGATTTCACCACCCTTCGAACCCCCTCGTCTCGGCTCAGAGAACAACGCTTGTATACTGAAACTTATCCCTTTATGAAGTGCCGGTGTTGTTCTGTACAATGGTTGCAAGAAAAACATTCATTCATTCATTCAGTCCTCTCCGTGCCGGGTGGCACATGAGGCGAAGACAACTTCACGCCAGTGGTTCGGGTCTGTCGCTGCTTCCGTTGCCGTCTGCACCGTGAATCCTTGTGCATGTAGTTCGCGTTCCAACGTTTTGCGCCAAGTTTCCTTGGGCCGTCCCCTTTTTCGTTTACCTTGCGGATGCCAGTGCATGGCTACCTTCGTATGCGAAATGGGATCCATCCTGCAGACATGACCGAACCACGGATCTGTTGTCATCGTTTCCGTAGCAATGTAGGTTTTACGGGATAGGGTTGCTAGCCCTAAGCCTAACCCTCCTCCTTTCTCAGACGGGCTTGGGACCGTCCTTGGCGGAGTTGTAAGAAAAACAGGAGGAATGGAAATTGAGAAAAGGGGCAGGGTATCGTTGTTCGCTGGTGTTCGTTGGTGTTATTGTCTCGGATATCCCGTTGTTAGTTACCTGGCGCCATTGGAATATATTGAAAGTGGTCGACATCACTGACCGGGCGGCGAAGATCAATAATTGTACTGGTGATGCTGATTGACCTTTGAATGGTGTGTTGGTGAAAGGTAGAATGAGTATACGTGTACGATGATGATTGTGTAAAGACACTGGTCTGCTAAACATACTACCGGTGTAGTGCTGTTTCTGATGACAGAAGCTTCTTCTACAGCAAACTAGTTGTTTGAATGTGGAGTTCGATATTGCGACAACACCGACTGAGATGGTTTGGCCACATCCTGAGACGCTCGGACGCTGAACTAACCAGAGTGACACTATCACCGACACCCTGCGCAGAATGGCGTTGTCGTAGCGGAGGTATGGTATGAAAGCACAAGCCTGATCCAGGCAAAGTGCCGCACAGTCAGAGACTGCACGCGGAGGACAAGTGAAGACTTGGCTCGCCACCGTGAGATCGGATGCGGAGCTGCTTGGTCTATAATCGGTTTACGGATGGCGCACGTGGGAACGGACCTGGCTCAAAATCTGCGCGGATCTCGATTCTAACCGCCGAGCGTGGGTGGCTGCAATCCGTGACGTCAACGAAGTCGACTCATCCTCCAGGAGGAGATAGTCGCACGAAAGTAAAATAAAGTAATATCTTGGCCTACGTGTAGAGTGTGCGTCACGTCGTCTTTGGGAGTCATAGATTCACGAGAAGAGGCAGGCAAAACTTAAAGAAGTGCGAATTTGCAGCAAAACATTAAACGAAGTAGACAGGCCCAGTCACTCACCTTGCAATTTTCCGAACGCCACAAGCGACCCGGTCAACGTGATCCCGCCAATGTACGTGCCCAAGTAGGCGACCGTCCGCATCAACTGCAGCGATCCATGTAACTGGGGGTCCGCGAGCAGTTCGGGCGCTTCGATCATGTAATTCGCCACGCAGGTGAGAACAGCCGCAGCACCCACAAGACTGTCGGTAGAGAAAGAGCATTGTGTGATCCAAGAACAAGGGTGGAATCTGTAGCTGATATGTAAAAAGTCGTAGCTATTTGAAACTAACTCAGTCGATTGTCAAGAGGGATACTGCGCAGTTTTGAAAAGGAATGCATTATGGTATGGTATGAAAGCACAAGCCTGATCCAGGCAAAGTGCCGCACAGTCAGAGACTGTACGTGGGCGAAGATACTGTCAGGTTTATCAGGCATAGACAGATATGAGGAAGATTAAAAAGGACAGGAAATGGTAGTGAGACTCCACGCTGTTTCAGCATGCAGCTCACTACCTCTGGCCAATCAATTTAGCACGGTGTTAGCCGCACAGCATAACGTACTGCACGATTGTACATCCGTGCACAGGAAGGCATTAGTCTTGTTTAATGTAAAAACGTACCGAAGGAAGCAATGCAACCACAAACAGTCTCCCAGATTGGGGTCCAAGAGAACAGAATTCGCAAAGGCTTCTTACTCTTAATGAGGTGCCTAAAATGGTGTTCAGAGGCGGTCTGGTTGTAGACAACTTCTTGGAGTGTTTGATGCATGACAGTGAAAGCCACGGGGAAGCTATCGTGCTGATGTCTCTCTACTCGTGCAACACAATTGATTTGACGTGTAGGCCATCATTCCAGTGTACCCGTACCTAATGTTCTATAGGTTCAATAGCATCTTAGGTCTAACCCTTCTCCATTTAAACAAGACATGTCTCTGTGCCAGTTAAACACTCAGTATTTGCTACCGGTTTAAATCTGTCGATGTTGATAGTGACCATAGCACTTCGTGCCAGTGCGGCGTAAAAACAACAGAGCGTAGAGACACCCCACGACCGGTTTAGTGCTGTTTGCACTCATCAGCTTTTATATTCATGGTCATGGGTTTTAAACCCGGTCTACATGAGTGAGGGCTCATGAGATTGAACAGGTTGGTCGTACCAGCCTTACTCAACAGTGGCATAGAAGCGCAACTTGTTTACCGTTCTTCCACTGTTTCAAGCGCATGTGGATCCTGATCCTACTGTCCCTACCTGATGAGTGCAAACAGCACGAAACCGGTCGTGAGGTGTGTGTGTGTGTGATGGAGATTCATGCAAATAAGCAGAGCATACATTTTACAAGGAAACAGACATCAGTTGACTAGACCTAGGGTGCAAGATGAAGCAGTGCCGCCGGACTGTAAAACCATCCCGTTTAAGCATAATGATTAACACAATACAGCTGAGAACAAAATGTCGGAAGAAAGTTGGCGCAAACCGTTAGACTCAGCAGTATGTATGTATGGAAGCATACGCTTGATCCAGGCAAAATGCCAAACAGTCATAGACTCTCAGGAGCACAAGACCTAGACAATCTACAAGTTGTCTCCGACAGCGAGGAATATATTATAGAACAGTATGAACAAGCCTGATCCAGGCAAAGTGTCGCACAGTCAGAGACTGCACGTCGGCTAAGATACTGTCAGGTTGCCCAAGACTAGACAGATATGAGAAAGAAAATAGAACAGGAAATTGTAGTGAGGAATATAGTAATGACGGAGAGAAACACACTTAAGCAGCAAATATGTATGTGAGGGGGGACAAAATAAGGCTCACCAAGAGCAAAAAATCAAAAACTGCGCAAACTGAATCAAAATCGCAATTAAAGAGACGGCTGTATTTGCTCGTTACGGAGCCACAGAAGCGCATCTGCAACACAAAGTGTTCTCATCAAACTGCTGGGGTCATACAAGATAACACAACTCCGTCAACTAACACCCACATACCTGTGGAATAGAGCGACCATTTGCGGCAAGTCGGTGACTTCAATTCGCTTCGCAGCAACACCGCCAATCATTGCCCCACCTGCCAAGCACGTGATCATTTGAGCAAGGAGTGCGGGAGACGGCTGGATGAGACCGAGCGTAGCCGCCAGACCTCCAGACACACCAATCATGCCGATCGCGTTGCCTGGAGATCATGAACAGTCGTCAAAGTATCCATTTTGGGAATAGCGTTAAAATAAGACAAATCGATCAATCTGAAGAAATAGTGCAGCAGGCGAAAGGTTTTCTCGCTTGAACTTGTTAGTCGTAGCTAATCTACGTGCAGTTCGCCATACTAGATATCTGATAAAACCTCATTGTGAACGTATACGATATTGACACGGTACAAACATTTATTGTGGATGTGTGTGGTGCATTAGCGATGAGTGACGAGATGCAGAACACAAGAATAGGAAGAATCTAAACGGCCGAATAAGATAATCGTGAACCCGTATTGATTTGGAAGGATTGCGCACTTGAACGGTTCGTATGTATGTATGAAAGCACAAGCCAGATCCAGGCAAAGTGCCGCACGTGGGCTGAGATGCTGTCAGGTTGCCCAGGCCTAGACAGATATGAGAAATGGAAATAGTAGTGAGACTCCAGCCCGTTTCAGCATTCAGCTCACAACCGGTGACCAATCAATTTAGCGCACGGTGTTAGCCGAACGGTTTAAGCGAGAACTCACTGGGAAACATGGGCATATAGATAACGCCAACCGCTAGCCAATGGCATACAACGTATCGAGGTCGATTTAACAAGGCCAACGCAATAAGGGCGGTTGACACGAATGGATTGATAAATCAGATCAACGTGACAACCGGGACAGTCATGTTTCAAGACAGAGTTGTGACAAGGTTGACGTGAGACGCTTGGTTCGGAAAAAAAGTTTTTGGGTTACACATTAATAGAAGTAAAGAAAGTACTCACCGACACGACAGCTTTTCTGACTAGACAACGCAGTCAGCGCTCCGATGCAGCAAATCGAAGCAGCCAAGTACGTTGCCTGATGCAAATCCTCCGTGGACCACGAAGCCAACGCTCCCAAGGTGTACACACCCAACAACGAAGCCGCTGGAATCCCGTACAGATAGATATACTCAGGGGGATCGGTGGGTCGTTTGAACATGTCCAGCATACGTTGGGTCACCACAAAACCGCCGCCGATGTTCACCGCGGAGAGCAAAGTGGCCAATGAGGCAAGGAAAGCCGGTAAACCCGCAGGCAGCATCCCGCCGTCCATCAGGAGAAGACCACCGACAGCGGTGATTCCGGAGATGGCATTGGTCACTGACATCAACGGGGAATGTAGCGCCGGCGTGACACCCCATACGGTATGATAGCCTGTAGAAGAGGAAAATCATCACGCAATGTGGTGAACTGTGAGGACGAATTAAATTTACAGCAGCGCGATTAGACCTGAAATTCATTAGCATCATAAAAAAATCGCAGTAATCGAATAGAGTAGGGAAACCTTCGCCTTTGATAAAGGGTTTTACGATCGACGCTGTTGTATGTTTCGTGCGCAGACTGTTAAACGGAGTTGGGAGTTTATTACTGCCGTCATAGGTTGTTTCAAGAACTACACAAATGTGTATGGCACAGTCAATGGTGCCAAACCACCGGATATACGCATGATGCATATCATGCCGACAAATATAAACGACCAGATATATTAACATCTTGGGTTCCATCACAATATACCAGAATCTATGGGATTACATTACTCTCAGTGCAAAAGCAGGCCAGCTAGGAGCGATTCTATTTATCAGAGCTGATCATTCATAAAAAAATGCGTGCCGTCTTTATCATTCACAACACAACAGAAAGCCAATTGCTCAAAGGCGTTTATTATGCAAAGGAAAAAAGAACAAGGTTATACTTGAATGCCACTGTTGCATAGGGTTCGTAAAACGAACCACGATGTTCAAACACAGAATCACAAAGTGATTCCTGGCCAAGCGCTCGAGGCGCATATAAAAGACCAAAGTATTGTGGTGCTCACATCCCCATTCCTTACACACCACTACCAGTTTCTGGCTGTTTTCCTTCATCAAGTGGAGACAGTAAGATTAGGTTCAGTGAGCCTTGAAACAGTGGATAAATGGTAAACAAGTGTATACTTGACGGTTTGCGAAAGGATTGCCTCAGTTCTTCAAGCAAGTGCTGGGGTTCATATCAAACATAAGAAGAATTATGCTGAGATATGCGCCAGGACATCTCAAGCAATTCAGCGATACTCAACTACGAAAAGATTGACGTTTTTAAAATCAATTGCATATCTCTTATGCTAAATTAATTCATCTGAACTTATTCTGCATTCTTCAGAAGTTATCAAACTGGGGATTAAGTGTCTGACGATTAAGTGTCAGTAAACCGCGTGCAGTCTCTGACTGTGCGGCACTTTTCCTGGATCAGGCTTGCGCTTTCATATCATACCATACCATAAGATTTGACTATACAAGATCGATGTCGGATGTCTCGGTCTACGCCATATGCTGAATAAACGCGTTCAATCAGTTGGCTTTATCTGATGTTGTGGGATTCGCGTGGGTGAACATGATTGCCGTTGGCATTGTAGACCTTAGGTGTGAATCGATACGTTGGATCAACTGTCCTGGAGCCCGTCTGCGTGAAACGTAACAGACGGTAGAACAGAGTATGCATGAAATCACAAGCCTGATCCATGCAAAGTGCCGCACAGTCAGAGACTACACATGGGCTAATATACTGTCAGGTTGTCCAAGCTTAGAAAGATATGAGAAAGAAAATAGAAATGGTAGTGAGACTCCAGCTCACTACTGGTAGCAAATCAATCTAGCATGGTTTTGGTTACTGCACGATCACACATTGGATTAACTACCGTTACAATATGGACGACATATTTATACAAATCCAATGGAAAACGCATTCATGGCAGGCAGCCAATGGGCTACTTGTTTAAAACATGTAATATTCTTTCTATCAATGTTCATGAATCCCAGAATTCACTTACCTACAATGGTAGACAAACCGAAGGTGGTGAGCATTGTGGTGAACGCAGGAGACGGCGAGGCCAAACCGAGACCGACCAATCCCGAGAGACAGACCGCCGTGCTCAGAGTGGCACGCAGTTTCTCGTGGTAAAGATCCTTCGGTTCGAGCTTCACGGGCTTCGCGAGAGGAGCGACTGGCTTAGGAGTCGGGGGAGTCGCCGAAACTGGAGGAGGGGGTGGCGGCCAGAGTAATTTACCCTGGAGGGATGAAAACCGAAAATATGGCGAGTGATAACAAAGGAAGCACGTGGCGTTTGACATTGTGCAATCAATAATTTTTGTAGAGCGTGGAATAAACTGCAGGCAGACGGAAGGGACTAGAATATTGTTGAAAGGGGCTGCTTAAGCGTCAACACATTGCGCGAAGAATCAGAATACCACCGTTTCAAGCCTCGCTGAACTTAGGCTGCGTCCTTGGTCAGAAATTGGTTGCAAAGTGTGGGAGATGTCAGCAAAACAACAGGCAATCGTTGTTGAACTGTTATCACATTCGCCGAAACACCTAAGCTTGATTATTGAAGTAGAACCCACCTAAACTCACCTGGTGTGTTCAATGAAGTGTAATACCACAAAGGGGTTTAAAATTACAGCTAAATCGAGAGCAATCTCGGAGAATTATTGAGATGGGCTGGTGATCTAACGTCTCTCACCGCACGCTTCAAGAGGATAGATTTTAATCGAGCGCCTATGCAGAATCAGAATGCATTATATGGAGAGAGCATTCGTCACACGTGGAAAAGTGCACCCCGCAGTGTACTCACTTCACTGAAGCTGCGTCGCCAATGCTGACTATTGTTGTTGGCGTCCTTCGGTCGATGTTCACCATGGATGTACATCTCAATCGCATGAATTTTCATGTTCTACAGCTTTTCGAATGACTAAACTGTCCGATTCGGGAGGAACAATCTCTCCCGCAGCGCTGGCAACGATAGTTAGAACTCGGTTGTTGGACGTCAGTTGCACGCCGGCGGCGTGATCTAAGCTCAGCAGCCAAGAGCTTTATCTGCTCCTCCCCCGCTTGCAGACGACGCTTTACACAATGCCTCAAATGTGAGCCGTCAAGAGCAAGTTCTTTTCAACTCGCGAGGTCAATGTCAAGAGCTTTCATATCGCTTTCGCAAACGTCTTTGTACCGCAAGTGCGGGCTGCTCATTGGTCGACTTCCTAATTACTGACTGGGACATGTGTACCAAGTGGAAGGCAGTCGTATTTCAAAAGATCTACTTTATCTGGGTTCAAAATCAGGAATTCGAGCTTTAAGAAGGCCGCGCTTACGTGTTTCATACAGATATGAAAGCTCTGGACGTATTTGTTGGAAAGAACTTCCATGTGGCCGTTCACGATGGAAAAGAGCAGACGATGCCTTCGATTTCCCCCTCATACCTGTCTAGGCCTGGACAACCTGACAGTATCTTAGCACACGTGCAGTCTTTGATTTTGCGGCACTTTGCCTGGTTCAGGCTTGTGCTTTCATACCATACCGCTGAATACAGATCACACCGGCATCATAAAATGACACTGATTGACTTGGGACTGCCATATTGTCAGGCACACTATGAGCTGCATTTGGACAGTGTAAGCAGTCAAACTCGTGCTTGAGAAACAAACGTAAGAAGATGAGATACAGTGGAGTGTTTCGGTATGGTCTGCCGCATACGTATTAAGGTTCAATGGCTGATTCACGCGAAAGCAGAAACGGGAAGCGTCCCAAGGAAACAGGCGGCTAAAGACGACGATTACGCAACGGGAGAATGAATCATGAGAAACGACGGAGAGTTCGCGAAGTATACAAAAGCCGCCTCGTAGATCGCCAGGAGCAGCTGAATGAAAATACATGGGTAGCTGAGGGAATTAATTTAGCACGGTGTTAGCTGTCTAGTATACAGTTACTGCATGGTTTCTATAGTTGGCCCTCCTAAGGACAGTTAATTTATGGAGCCGGTTGTCTAAGGTTTAAACTTCAACATGCCACCAGATGTCGTTGACAGAATTTCGCGGATGAATACAAGTTTACTTTGAACAAATTTGATTGTTCGGAGCAGACAAATACCACGGATCTCTCAAACATCCAGCTGGGGTGTATTACGTACCCCTAGACATACAACCGCGCTAATTACAAGGCAGAGGTACTGAATAGAAGAAAAAGAAGAGTTAAAATTTTGACCGACCTCCAAAAGAGAAAATGCAATGCCGCATTGAGTTTATGAGAAGGACAGCTTTCACGAGCGCCCCGGGACAATGCAGTCTGCCCAGATTTTACACACCACGAGAGCATTGATACGTTGAAATAGCACGATCGATAATGGAACAACCACGTGATCAACTTACTTCATGCAACACCAAGCTGCCTCGCACAACCTCGTCTTCCAAGTTCAAATAGAATCGGTCTTTGGCATCTGCGAAAAAAATCAAACGAAAAAGAAAAGAATGGTCGGTAGGGCTGTTGTAACACCGTCACTCTAAACGGGTTTACTTGAGACGAACGCTGTGCGAAGTACACAGAGTCTCACTCAATACATTTCGGCTAAACAGACATCACAAACTTTGTAAAATGCGAATGACCATGTTTTAAAATTTATGAACGTGTATAAACCACACACGCCTAGAGTTTGGTCGCATGTCGCGCAGTCTAGACTGCATATGAGATGAGATTTTCCGATGGTTAAGATCTACAATGAGACAAAGCGGAACTGAAATGACATTGTTCAAGGTTCCAGCACGTGTGAAGCACGGAAGCATAATCACGCTAACAGTCTGCCATCATTAGTTGGCTGTATCCGAGAACGGGAAAAAGTCTTAGTGCCATTTCTATTTCTCATATCTGTCTAAACCTGCGTAACCTGACAGTCTCTTAGCCCACGTGTGGCTCTTTGCTTAGATCAGGCTTGTGATGTCATACATACCTGCAGAAGTGATAAACAGCTGTGCAGAAATCGACGTCTATTTTTTTAGAGTTACCTGGCAAGTGGTCCAAAAGAGAAATAGCAATGACGGGCACACGTTTGTATGACTTTCTCAAAATCCTTTGGTGAAAAATGATTCTAAACCACCAGAGACAGACCCCCCACATCAATAGGCAGTATCCATCATCATGACTGCGTAAAGACATCATTATGGAACACAGGTCTCGAGCCAGACAAAGTGTCAAGCAACATGAAGCAAAAAAGACAGCGGGCAAGCGGAACATGCAAATGCGCAAAAGCATCTTGTTATTACAGTTTTCCTGCATGCGACTTGGTGTCTTTTTAATTTCTATCAGATATAATAAAATGAATAATATAGAATAAAAATTAGAACACAGGTTTCCCACCAATTATTGGATGGATCTTTCGGATCCCCACTTGGGAAAACGAAAATGTTCCACAGAACCTGCAAAGTAGTGAGATTTTTAATAACAGCTGGCCATCCGGTTTTTCTCCCAGCCTCTGGCTTGTCTTGTGCGCGACTATCTCCTCCTAAAGGATGAATCGGCTCCAATGAAGATTCTTGGGAATTTGGGCACAAAGCGGCGTCCACAGACCCACTCGGCGTTTGTTCGAGTCAGCTTCTCTAGTCTTTGCACAACCAAGTGCGACCTACAAGGGAGTTGTTAGATAGGGGTGGTGTGCACCAACTGACCGTCTACCAGACTCTGTTCCAAGTTTTTCTCCGAAGCCGTTCCCGCGATCGGGTATCCCGCGAGGCAGTGGATGTTTAAAATCGGGGTTTTCCTTCCCTTAGATGAAATGCGCTCCCAGACTAACGAGCTCCATCTAACCGAAGCAAACTGATTTTCAGGCGCTAGTCACTCGCCCTCGCCCCTTCTCCTGTTAGTAGAAGCATGGGAGCATACTATGGATGCATTTTATAAAGAGATATAGCTTATCCCCACTGCCAGCCCCGGCTATGACAACCGTTGGAGCCAACCTCTGGCAATGTATGTGAATAGGGGAGGGGATGAGGCATTCTAAACAAGTGATCCCACTATTGCGAACGAGCATCTAACATCCGTTTGCAGAGATCTACATTGGCGACATAACGCTGACACCAAACGCGCCACAGGGGTGTCAATGGCGTGAAGGTAAAACAGTGCAAACCCTGAAAAGCGAGTAGAGTGGGTGAAATGAAGCCGGTGCGCACTTACCTGGGGGTGTCATGGAGAGAAGGAAGTTAGCCACATTGTTGGCGAACAACGAGGACGACTGACCGGCCAAGCGACTGGGCAAGTCGGTGTATCCGACATGCGCGACTCCGTTGTGGAAAGACAACACACCGGGTTGCGTGGTCTCCACGTTGCCGCCAGCCTCAGCGGCGAGGTCCACAATCACAGAACCAGGGCGCATTGATTCGACCATTGCCTGGTGGGGGAAAAGACGTTTTCACGAAAAATGAGCGATCTAATCATGTCATGTTAGCTTGGAAAGGGGAGAAAAGGCGACCGGGTACTGATCGTCAGATTGGTACGGAATCCGGATACTTGAGCATTGAAGAAACCGAGCCATTTATTGGGCCATGCTACATCGTTCAATCCGGATAAGTGTTTCATCGCGCTGATAACTTCTCTGTAAAGCATATATTCGACTAAACTCAGATTGACTTACAAACGTGTATGATTCCCAATAGTAATAGTGATAGGTGTACATTTGATGGCTATACCGGTCACAGACAGACCAAGTGGTGTGTAGCGATGTAGATTCTACACTGCACCATCAGTACTGAGCTGCATGGTAGAACACGTCGGGGTCATTGTACCCTTCTAATATCTTTCTCTAAGCATACCCAACATGAGAGCATCTCAACTTATGCGCAATTTTGACTGGGCGGCATTTTTTCTGATCCAAGCTTATGAATTCGTACATACATATTAGGCTGGGTGCTGGATACAGATGTCTCGTGATTGCACACTACTCTACTCTGTGGTTAGCAGTCTGAAATGATCTCGCCTTAGATCGAAGGCCGTCGGCGTGGCATTAAAGAAGCCCGCCAGCCCTCACTGAAAGCAACCACTCAACGATAAAGTAAGTAAGAAAATATTCATTTACATGTTTTTCCGTCACACACACACCCCACGACCGGTTTCGTACTGTTTGCACTCATCAGGTAGGGACAGTAAGATCAGGATCCACATGCGCTTGAAACAGTGGAAGAATGGTAAACAAGTTGCGCTTGTATGCCACTGTTGGATAAGGCTGGTACGACCAACCTGTTCAAAGTAAGTAATTCCATCAGTTTTGCGACGAAAAACGAAGCTCACTGAGCCTGATCTTACTGTATCCACCTGATGACGGCAACAGCCAGAAACCGGTAGTGGTGTGTAAGAAATGGGGATGTGAGCAACACAACACATTGAGATAAAGATTCGTTAAAGAAACAAACCTTTGTGATGAGTTTCGGAGCGGGTTTCCCAGGAATTAGCGCGCTGGTTATAATGATATCCACTTCTTTGGCTTGCTTGGCGAACAACTCCATTTCGGCGTCCAGAAAAGCCTTGGACATTTCTTTCGCATAGCCACCGACACCTTCCCCGGATTCCTGGAATAAGGATGCAGACGTTATACGCAGCACGCATGCTGCAGGTACTGAGAGCGTAAAACAACCGACAGATGCTGGGCGAGGTAGAGACATGTCACATGTAACGGTAAAAGTGGTGAAAAAACAATTTACCAAAAGAGATTGTCACAAATACTGCTCGGGGTTCACGAGTACTTCAGGGTAAAATTCAATAACAACACGCTCTGTCTACTTAAGTGAAGTAATGTTCAAAACCGAGCGCGGAAGCTTGGCGTACGAGCACAAATAATGGTGAAAGAATCGCAAACGTTATTATTGCTTTCATGACAGTAAGACGCTCTATTCAGCGAAACAGTTGGAAACTCAGCATGATGATGAGCATTACACCGAGTGCCTAACTGCCATACAACTACGAAAAAGTAAACGATTGGGAAGGGTGGGACATAAATAGCTACGGACGCTACAAAAAGCAAGCACAGAGAAACTGGGATTGTGTACCTACATCTCCAACGGAACAGGCAATTAATTAAGTTTCGTGAACGAGCACGACAGATTCCTTGTGACTTAGACTGCCGTGCTTCACTACGAACTCTCTTATGCGCTCCACTTGTCAACATACCAGATTAAGCAAACACAGCAAGAAGATGCTTATTGCAAGACCGCTGAACACGGTTTCGGGATATATAACGAAGCGTAACTGGTAAAGAAGGCTGCTAGTTATAATCATTAGTAGCCTGAGCCTGGCTGGCCTCACGAGATATACACCGATCGAGATATGGACGTTGCTATGGTAATCCTGATTAGCAGAAGAGCGTGGCCGAAAGGCTAATGACGTGAAGTTGTTATCCGACAGTTAGGACAGTAGATTGGAAGACGGGTTGGTGAGACTCCAGCAATGCTATTGGTTGGGGTATTTAGCTGTCTATGAAATATTACGGTCTGAACACCAGAACTCTACGCAAATCGGTATGTGGTTTCGGAAACTGAAAGAAACATTCCATGCTTTGAAATGCCAGAATCAAAACTGATGAGGACTTCTTGAATAACCGCACAGCTGCTTGCGACTAACCTTCACATTGACCGTCAGGAATTCCGCGCCCAATGATTCCACCTGTTCACGAACCGCCTCTCGCGTGTCGAAAGCACGAACGACCGCGCCAAGGCCTCGCGCTGCATTGACTGCAGAAAGACCGGCAACCCCACCGCCAATCACCAGGACCTTGGCTGGAGGAATTCTACCCGCTGCGGTAATTTGACCTGGAAGAAATAAAAGGTGATGCGAGGAGTAACCTTGGCTGTGTGATCAAGATGCCTGTAAGAGATCCAGAGCATAGACGCTACGAAGGAATATTACGTGATTTGTATTAAATTACAGGTATGGTATGGTATGAAAGCACAAGCTTGATCCAGGCAAAGTGCCGTACAATCACAGATTGCACATGGGCTAAGATACTGTCAGGTTGCCCAGGCCTAGACAGATATGAACAAGAAAAAGAACAGGAAATGGTAGTGAGACTCCAGCCTGTTTCAGCAAGCTGCTCACTACCTCTGACCAATCAATTTAGCACGGTGTTAGCCGCATGATGGTTAAGTCAAGTTACCCTGATCTTGAACGTACAATAACCAACAGTCAAACTATGTTGAGACATTTTCCACCGTTTTGAGGCTATCCAAAGTCTTTCTATCTGAAACTAATGATGGACAACAGCCACAAACCGGCTATGGAGTGCAAGCGCGTGTGAGCAGCATAACAGAGCAATCGAGATGGTTCTCAGCTGCAGAAGAAAAAGAAACTTATTCGTTCGCATTGGGGAATCATCCAGTAAATCGCTTAAGCTGAGAAAGATGTTAATCGAGTGTACTTAGAGAACCTGGGAGTATTTTTGCAGTACTGGACTCTACTAAACTGAACGGCATTTTACCTTTTACAAAAGCAATGGATATCACGCATACACGCAGAATCTGGCTGTGCGGCACTTTGCATGGATCAGGCTTGTGCTTTCATACCATACCATACCATACATGCAACTGTTGATGTACAAGAGACCACTGACCATTTTACGTATAAATGGCGTCGAGGTTCACGAGGAGTGCATGGGGTCTTGGAAATTGGTTAGACAGCGTTTGCACGGGAACTGACAGATTTCAGCTCACTATGCTTGATTGATACCCTTTAACCTATGATTTAGCTCGTATGCGTTGCACAAGAAAAGATGCCACATTGGCCAGCCACATGAGCATAAATTGTAAGCGAGACATCTTCACAAAAAGCTGAAACGTCAATCAATCGAATGAAAGCGGTAATTAAAAAACAGTCAAAAACCGTGGATGAACATCAAAAATGCTTACCCGAAAAGAATCGATTAAACAAACCGGCAGCCTCTACGACACCTTTGTAGCCAGCGATGTTTGCCATGGATGAAAGGACATCGAATGCCTGGGCACGACTAATCCTCGGTATGCAGTCTAAAGCAAGAAGGCTGATTTTTTTCGAATTCAGAGCATCCAGTAGAGGCTGTTTATAGAGCAAAGGCGTCACAAAAGTTAGAGTACAGATTGCAGATCATAAAAATAGCACGATGTCTGAAATCTACACTGAAAACATAAAGCGGTGACTGACATCAATTAGGAATAGACATACAAGTAAAACAAAGCAACAGCGATGAACTGGTTGGTCGTAACAAACTTTTTTAACAGTGGCATGCAAGTGGAACTTTGTTAACATTGTCCCACAGTTTAACGGCATGCAGACCCGGATACTATTCCCTATCAGAAGAGTGTGAACAGCAGGAAACCGCTCGTGGTGTATGCGTGATGACAAAGAATACAAATTATCCTTTTTTACACGAACAATGTAGCTAATAAAGAACAAAAATGGCACAAAAACCGTCTTGCTTCATCAAGCAGAATAATGTCTGCTATCCCAGCACAGAAACAACATAAACGAAATTCCAAGTGAGAGGTACAAAACTGGATTTAATGGAGAAAGCGACGTAATTCGATGAATTGAAGATATGGTGAAGATATCAGGCATTGACAGCAAATTGAATAACGAAAAGACAACAGTTTCGCAGTCACAATGTCTATAACGGTGGTTAACGAGATAAGAGACTGGGAAATTACATGATACTTACCTTATTTTGCGCGGGATACACTAAGCTAATCAAAGAGCATTTACTTTTCAAGAGTTTCACTTCGTCCAAGGGTGCGGAATCTCCGAATTGTGGTGGTCGAATTTTCAAAATGATGTCACTTTTCGCATAAAGACCTGCTGCATCGTTAGCCGATACCAGTGATGCACCCGCTTTTTCGTACTCCTTGTCAGGCAGCTGGGCACCAATGCCAGCTCCCGTTTGAACTAAAACATTGAAACCTTTTTGCACCAAAGTTTTCGCGGTCTAGAATAAAATGAACGAGATGGATGCAATACAAGGATACATTTTTACGCGTAATAGACTATAATCAGTTATTATTTCGAAAAGGAAGCATTGATTGGTAATTACTTTACAAAACAAACATTGATTGGTTGAACTTTAGTAATCCCGAAAGTATGTGGAGTAAAAACTACATGTCTGGAATAACACAAAGTCCCTCGATACATGACTTTACTTGGATTGCGATACCGCCATAAGGCCTTGGAACCTCAAACATTTTTTTCTTTGTTTTTTTGACCCACCGGATTGTACAAGCCCTTAGCTTCTTATACCGTAAAAAAAAACTATTGAACCAAGCATAGACACATACAATGAAGGAATAATGGCACTAAGACTAATATGCGTTTTTAAAACAGATCATTATCAGTGGAAAAAGATTTATCACGATATTGAGTGTAACGGAATACAGAAATGGGCAGATGAACGCAAACAATGAACGTGATTGTCAAAAAAGGAACAGCAGTAAATGGATAGAATCAACGATACTTGACTGGATAACCTTCACGATAGAGTTAAACCAACGAAGACAACATACAACCATGAATGAGAGAAAGCGTGTGCATATGTGTAAAATATCCGTTAGAAAATGCTAGACAGATCAATATCGACATGATTTCCAAACTGATTTTTGCGACAACTCGTAGAAAGGTTAGTAACGATTATTGCATGTCAAATAGTGATGTAGAGTTGTATTAATGAAATCACATGCCTGGAATCATTTAAATGATAGACAACAACCCAGCAGACTGGATATGGGTATGTATGTATGTATGAAAGCACAAGCCTGATCCAGGCCAAGTGCCGCACAATCAGAGACTGCACGTGGGCTAAGATACTGTCAGGTTGCCCAGGCCTAGACGGAGGGGGAAATAGAAATGGTAGTGAGACTACTGCATGTTTCAGCATGCAGCTCACTACCGTTGGCCAATTAATTTAGCACGATCTTAGTCGCACAGCACAGAAATGCTGCACGATTGCAAATGGCACGGGGTAGTGTCCGGTAGTCCAGTTGAAGATAGATAAGAGTAAAAACAGTGAGAAACTGCTGTGCTTCAAGCTCACAACTGCTGATGATGCAATCAAATACAGTGTTACATGTGCAATACAGAAGAATTGAGGCATGTTCAAAATTGTAATATTCAATTTAGGAGACAGCCTAGAAATTAAATTATAACAACTACTGTTCCAGCAATATAACTGGTTGATTTCAAATTATCATTTATTCGTGTAAAAAAGAGATTAAGATAATCTGTCCTTAAAAAGAGGAACAAAGCTCGCTATAGTTATTCGGTTCCTCAACATCGATTACAGCAAGTATTTCAATGTGAACACTTAAGCTGTATGTGGCCAAATATAAAAAAACATGCTCGACAACATTCACATTATTTTCTATATTAAATCTGTTCGGGAGTGGGAAACCCGACAGTATCTCAGCCCATGCGGTCTACTACTTTGCAACAATTTGTCTGGATTAGGTTTGTGCTTTCATACATACATTTATGAGTGGTTTGAATTAATTCTCAAACTGCGGTGTTATCGTGGAGTAAAAATGGTGTCGAGTATTCCACGAACATTTCTTCCACTGCAAATGAAGCGGAATCTCGATATTACTTAAACAATGACACGAAGTTCAATTATGCTGTTCATGCAAATCTACTGTTTCTCGAGACAAATTGATGAAACATTATTGATAGCACTGCGATTTCAGATTCAAACAAGAAATTCGTGATGAAAAATATAAGCTGATCGAATAGGACTTAATTTCGTGCCACAAAGAGGTAAGCAATTATGCTTGATTGCCGATTCAACCATTAATAGTTTTGTGATACCTATGGTACAGCATGGTATGAACGCACAAGCCCGATCCAGATAAAGTGCTGCACAGTCAGATACTCCACGTGGGCTAAGTTACTCTCAGGTTGCCCAGGCTTAGACAGATATGAGAAAAAAAAACGACAGCATATGCAATCGTGCAGTACTTCGTGCTAAATTGATTGGCCTATCCATACAAGCTCGGCGACATGAACCTGGAGTACACCGAAAAAGAAAAGGACCTCGGTGTCTGGATTTGCGGCAGTTTGAAAAATGGTCTACAATGCGAAACCGTTTACACAAGCGCGTCTCGGCTGCTCGGCATGCTACGGCTGATATTTGGACGTTTTCCCCAGGGTGTTTTTCTCTCATGATGAATACATATATACACCCTGTTCTATATTATGCCGCACAAGCCTGGACACCATGGCTCCAAAAAGACATCTTACTCCTGGATCGCATACACCGGAGAGCTTCTAAGCTTCTCATTGGTCTCCAAAATATGCCATTCGCCGGGCGACTCAGACAAATGGAAATGAGGAAACTTGCAGAAAGGAGAATGCGAGGTGATCTTATCCTCGCATACAAAATACTCACTACTGTTTCCCACCCCCTGGATATATTCCACCTTCGAACTTCCAGCAACAGCCGTGGTCATGGTTGCAAGTTGGAAATACCACATTCCAAACGAAACTGCAGCAGGTATTTTTATTCGGTACATGTGTACTTTGCTTGGAATTCCCTACCTTCCGATTTGGTAAGCTCAAACAGTTTATCTATATTCAAATCAAAACTTGACGATTATATGAGGGCTAATCCAAATTTTTCCCCAAACTATTAATAAGCTATCATTGTCCAATTGATTTTGATTTTATTTATACTTATATATATATACATTTGTACCTATATTTTTACCCTGTGGTTACTGTAAAGTCAATTGCTTCTTCAACCATAAATCTTGAATCTTGAAACTTGAATTTGTGGATATAAACAATACAGAATGTAAAAGTTTGTGGTTGATAGATATATATGTATGTACGAAAGCACAAACCAGATCCAGGAAAAGGGTCGCAGTCAGATACTGCACGTGGGCTAAGAAACTGCCAGGTTGCCCATGTCTAGAGAGACACAAAAAAGAAGCAAACAGAAATAGTGAGACTTCAGCTTGGTTCAGCATGTAGCTCACTATTGGCGGCCAATCAGTTTGGCACGAGGTTTGCCGGACAGCACAAAAGTACTGCACAATTGCAAATCCACACTGTGATACATCACTTCAGTATAGTTCGACAGGACTGTAAATAATTGATAAGCCAATCGAGCGTCAAGAAATTTTGTCGGTGGAACCTGACTCAAGTTATACAATACAATACAATACAATTATATTTAGAGCAGAAGGAGTACAAAAGTTCCATTTAAGCTCTTTCTTGAACCGGCATAACTACCAACGCCTCGGGTATCCTGGGAGGTGGATTCGTTTCTCAAAGCAGTCGTCTTTGGCGAACCAGAGAAATTGATCGGTGCTGTTCTTGAACAGAGATAGACTTGGCGCTTCAACAACCTTGGCAGGAAGTGAGTTCCAAGTTCCGAAAACACGTTGTGAAAATCTGTACCAGTTAAATTTAAAAAAATTCTTTGGATAAATACTTTTCTCATACTGCTAGCTTAAAACTCACAGCTGGCGTAACAGCAACGCGCTTTTCGTTCTGCAAGATTTCTTTTGGGACACCGATTGTGAGTTCCTTGTATGGTCTTCCTAAGTTAGAGGTCGGTTTTTGTACAGTGGAGGACACGACTGTTGCTTTGAACCGACATTTGGTATATATCAACGGTTTATGATATGAAGGGCGGTATATATAATGCCCAGGGAAACGACGAAAAAACATACAAGGTGCCATTGTTTCAAAATAACTCAGGTAAACGAAACATGGCGGTATTTTGTATGACCTTGAAGATAAAACAATTAATTCAATTCAATTCAATTCAATTTTAATGGTCTAAAAAGCATATAGCTTTACAAAAAACCACAGAATAATATGACAACAACGAATAATATAACAAGCAAAAATGGGATTAGATTGCTTACTGGGCAGTTCAAAAATCAAGTAAATATCCAAGGGCAGAAATTGTTTTCGATTGGTGGGATAACAAATGTAGGTATATGGTGTTAAGATGTATAGTTTTCTTCAATGCACGGGTTTAGGGTCAAATAGGCATCAAGGCTTCTCTTGAAAGTTTGCTGGTTTGGTGAGTTCACAACATTATCTGGCAGATTGTTCCAAGTAAAACAAACTCGCACGGCAAAAAAATGTCGTCTGCAATTTAGTCTCGAGTGAGGGACAGTTAGAGTAAGTGTGTGAGCTCTTGTATTATGCGAGCTCCGTAGATTCAATAAGCTTTGTAGAGGGTGATTTTCAGTATTCAAAATATTGTAAACCAGAATCAAATCGCCTCGGATACGACGACGTGGATAATCAAATAAATTCAGCGTTTTGATTCGCTCTTTGTAGGGTTTCCGGCTGAGTCCAGTGACAATTAGCGTAAGTTATAGCAAGAGTTCATATTCCGTTTTGTTGCATTCAGTTAATTTAGGTTTAGAAGCTATATGATCATACGGAAGGAATGTAGCAACGAAGAGCAAGAATTGTTTTTTGATTTATTACTGTCAATGAGTATCAGTATCAATATCAAAGGGCGATAGTCTACCAAGTCGAAACGAGTGCCAGATTCTTCTGGAGGTGTGCTTGAAAACACCCACCACTACCAGGATTGATTCGTGAGTAACACAGGCGTGTGTAACTGTGAATGGAAGATGGGAGGGGTCTTATCACCGATAGGTGAGAGAGTTATGCATGCTGCATGTCCAATCGAATGAAAAGACAATGGTTCAGGTTCAGGTTGCAGTTTATTTCCACAAATGCGAAAAAACGAAAAAGTAACTCTTTTTTGTGTTTCAAAATGTTTTTCGAATATTTTTGTGTTTTTTGATAATAAAAATGAGGGATTTGATCTTAAGGGTAATGCTCCGGGAAGAGCACCTGCCACCGTTCGTCCAGCCCATGTTTGAACGCAATTACTGAAGTTGCCAAGATTAGTTCTACGGGAAGTGAGTTTTCACGCGTTCACTATACAGATGCTAAAAAAGTGCGTTCTGGATTCGAGCCTGGTGTGCTGTTTAATTAGCTTGATATTGTGCCCTCGTGTACCAAACAAAGGAGAGAACCGAAAGAAGTCATCGAATTCGAGACAACTTAATCCTTTGACAACCTTAAAGGTCTCTATAAGATCCCCCGTAAGTTACCTCCTCCTAAGTGAGAAAATTCCTAGTGTTATTAGACGATTTTCATAATTGGTGTATGCTAACCCCTAGATTATGCGAGTAGCCAGCTTCTATACTTTTTCTAGCTGCACGATATCCTTCTGGTTATACGGCTTCCTAGCTTGGATACAATATTCTAAATGTAGCTCTACTATTACCTTATAGAGCAGCAATAGCACATCAGCTTTCCTGCAAGTGAGTGCTGAACGTCGTCGAAAGATTCCTTCCTAGCCCTTTGAGCCACAGCATCACATTGGTCAGTCCACTTAAAGTTTGCGGAGACTACGATTCCTAGGTCGTTAGTAGAGTTTACCCTACAAAACTCCGTGTGAGCTGAGGGCGTAGACACAATCATGTTGCCTGCTAGTGTAGAGAGCAAGTGACTCTTATCTAGGTTAAGGGGAAGGTCCCACTTACCCGCCCATGCTGTTACAGCTTCCACCACTTATCAGATCGGAGTTATCCGACCCATCGACAATTTTAACGTCGTCAGCAAACATATAACAGGGTGAGCGCAGTTGGTTGGCTAGATCATCAATGAAGATGAGGAACAGCAACGGCCCCAAGACTGAGCCCTGGGGAACCCCACTCGTTACATGCGCACTTGCGGAGTAAGTATCATCTACCCTGACAGTAAAGGAACGGTCGCTAAGGAATGCTCGAATCCAGCCCAGAAGGTTCCCTGATACTCCTATGGCTGAGAGTTTGAGAAGCAAGATCCTATGGTTGACTGAATCAAAAGCCTTACTAAAGTCGAGTTAGAAGACTTCTACAGCTATACCACCATCCATCCTCTTAGTGACCTCGTTGAGAAAGCTCAACAAATTAGTCAGACATGACCTACCTTTCAGGAAGCCGTGTTGTGCGCCATTCAAAAGAGAGTGTTTGGTTAGATATGCATATATTTTATCGCGGATCAATCTTTCCATAACCTTACATAGTACACTAGTGAGGCTCACCGGGCGTTAATAGTGACCGCCGAGGAAGCTCCTCCCTTATGGATAGGTACTTCAATGGCTGTTCTCTAGTCTAAAGGAAAGGTACCCTGACTGAGGGATGATGTGAAAAGTTCTGTGATCGGCACAGCTAATATAGGCAGATGCATTCGAGTTATAATCTCGGCGTTGTACGCCTTGAAAATGCGAGGAAAACAATTGAGCCTTTTCAGTGCTTGCAATGACGGCTGATCCATCGTCCCTTCTCAAGTTACCTACACCTTTTCGTGTTGACCCTTTAGATTGGACGTATCTGTAGCAACGTTTCGGATGAGTATGGGCCTCTTGAGCGAGTCTCATTTGGAAAGAAATCTTTGCTGCAAGTATCTTGGAAACAGCTATGTTTCGCGTTTCTTTGTAACGGGCCCAAGTCCCACATGAGGGAGTAAGCTTATAACTCCTCCATTTTGCGTCGCGGTGACATACGCTACGGGAAACTGAGGCTGACCACCATTGAGGTTTACCTTTTTGCGAACGGGTAAGAGAGGAGCGAATCGATCCTGAAGTTGAAGGATGTTATTCTTGATCTGCCCCCACATCCCATCCACATGGCCAATGTTTTGCCATGGGAGTAGCGCTGCTGCCTGTAATAGGGAAGCAGGGTCGATCCTATGGAAGCTTCGAGACATCTTAAGTGGGGGGTTTACCAAATGACTGAAGTAACTCGCAGGCTAACACTACGTGGTCGCTCTTTCCTAGTGGTGGCAGTAAGACCAAATTTTGTATACCGCTTTCAGAAGTTGAGATAACTAGGTCAAGAATAGACGGAGACTGACCCTCGCGGAATCTAGTTGGTTCGTTCACGTGTTGGTAAAGTGCATGGGAGTGTAGCCAGTCCAGAAAATCGTTCGCGACTCCTGGGGCATGTGAGGTTTGGTACTCCCAGTTTATTTCAGGTAGATTAAAATCGCCGAAGATTACAACACGTGGTGCTACGGCTAAAAGAGACAAGAGCCTAATTTTCAAAAGAACATCTTCTTCCAAACTAGTGCTCGGACTACGGTAGACGCAGCTTACAACTATACGCGTGCATCCATGCATTAGCAAGGCAGATATTATCTGAACATTCGTTGACCATCGTAATGGTACCAGTAATGCACCTAGGATTTGAAGTCCAAATCCGTTCGCTCTCGCTGCTGCTTGGTTCTGTTGCTTTTAATATGTCGTTAGCACGGTAAAACCAACTCCATGCAGTCTAGGCTCATTGGAACCTCTAACTTTCCAAAATATATGTAATCTCTTTCTGTTAGTTTACCAGTATCTGGTAATCGCGTCTCTTGCAGGGCAGCCACGTCGACATTCAGCCTATTTAGCTCATTGTTAATCACGGCTGACTTTCTTACGCCCCTGATATTCGAGTCGTCGTGATGAAATCCTGGAAACGGAACGGACGTTCCAGGTTCCCAGTTTCAGAACTGACATTTGTTGTTCAGTATTTCGATTCGCTGGTGCGGAAAAATACAGTCTGCTTGTTGGTTGATTCCTAATCCCCATGCATCCAATGAGGATAGCAGACCATGGCGAGACGGCACCTTATTGACGGGGGCTGCCCATCTTGAGGCGGGCGGTAGTCGTCCTAAAAGATAGGGTAAGGTGAGGCTTAAATAGTTACGGGTTTTATGGTAGATTAAGCACAGGCAAACTGGAATAAGATGTCAACAGCTCGAATGGAACGCGTTTGATCAAGGTTCGTGATTGAGTAGTGCGACATCAGCACGACAGCTTCCTTTCAGCTTGCACTGCCAAACATAAAAAAGGTTTTCTTCGCACTCAACTTAATAATAATAATAATAATACTATATTCTTGGTAAACCAAGGCATGCAAAACATGATCAGGTTATCAATGTGTACAGAATAAATAAATTATAAAATGACCTTATCAAGCGGAATTTTTGAACATTTTGCTGATTAATAAAGGATGGTAAATTTACAAGGGTAAGAAGGTTAACTTTTTTTTTGCAATGTCACACAGTAATAAAGTTCCATCTAGATTGCATCGAAATAATCAAATGAAGGGGATGCGATTAATTCTGGAGCAGGGGTTGAAAGAAAAGAAAATAACGGAAAAAAAAATTATGGAGGAAATAGTGCGTGTGAAGATATAATTGTAACAGTAAAAATAAATTTTCGAAATAAAGAAAGTTCCTATATATATATAAATTGACTTCTTCGGAATGATGGTGGGTGTGTTTGAAAAAAAAGCACATAGAAATCCGAAGTTAAATTGAAAAAATTTAGAAAATGGGGGGGGGAAGAAGAGATTGTGGTTTAAATTGCATGAGGTTTGGGCCGGTTGTACGATCCAGGAAAGTCGAAGAATTGTCAAATCAGGGAAACCAAAACTATTCGCCAGTATGGATTTCGGTTCATGTAGAAGAATCAGTTTTACGCAGAAGAAGCAAGGACCAGTATCGGAGTTGGTTTCGGAGTCGGAGACACTTGTAACACCGCTTGTTTTGTCTCATCAAAACATTGACCTTGACATTAATTAACTTCCGTTTCGTTTGTGCGTGCATCGTGATCGCTCTGTACACGTTTTGGCTACCGCAATAAACCTTCCATCTCCTGTGCCTTTTCTCCAACGTTCTTGGGGATATTATTGTAGTAACCTGGCCTACTACAAATTGGTGAGCCCGACATACACGCATTCTTCGTGTATCTATCCGGTACGTCAAATTTTTTCCGCTTCACATCGGAGTTTTCAGGTAAATTTTTTTTACCTCGTTTAATCGTGCATTTTATTTGCATCAATTGCTCCTGTCTATCATGAGTAATTCTAAACGCGTTATTATGGTTTCGACGGTCATCACAATACCCAGTTTTATTTCCCAGGACCCTGAGTATTGGTTTCATTTTTTAGAAACTGAATTTAGTTCTAAAAAATATAATTGATGACTACGCCATGTTTTCACAATTAACGCAGAAACTCCCCGCGGATGTGTTATTAAAGGTACGCGACGCAGTCCTGACTGCACCCATAGGTGACCGCTACCGTATCGTCAAACAAGCCGTGATTTCTCACACGGTTCCGTCTGAACGATCTAGGCTGCAGCAGTTGTTCGGCAACTTAGACATTGCCAACAAAAAGCCATCTACCATACTTACGGAGATGCGCCGCCTGCTAGGGTCATCGCACATGGACGAGTCCTTACTAAAGGAACTATGGCTCCAGCGCTTACCTGAGTGCGTGCAACCCATCTTGGTTGCTGCGAAAAGCACTCCGGTATCTGAGCTTTCGGAAATGGCGGACAACATCGCTGAATGTATCCGTCCCTATCCAGATGCCCATGTTTCTACAGTAACCACAGGACTATCACGCACACAGGGTACTCCAGCGAAAGGCAGCAATACGGATCTACTGTCTGAGGTTGCAACTTTACGCAATGAGGTTCGAAAACTCACACTCAACAGTAAGTCACGATCATGTATCCCATCCCGCCAACGCTCGAGTAGTCACACTCGATCACCCGTCTGCTGGATCCATCGAAAGTACCGCGATAATGCACGGCGTTGCATTAAACCTTGCGCTTATCGCACATCGCCAGCGAAATACTCGGTCCGGCCCCCAACGACGACTTCTGTCTTGGGCACGAAGAGTTTAAGTCGTCTCTTCTTTATAACGGATAAATCCACAGGACAACGTTTTCTGGTAGACACTGGTGCCGAAATCAGTGTATTGCCAGTAGACACTGGCGCTACGTCCAATCCGATTGGCCAACACTTAAAGGCAGCTAACGGATCTCTTATAACAACCTACGGTCAACGCTCCTTGACCCTTGATTTAGGTTTACGTCGTGAATTCCGCTGGATTTTTACAATCGCTGCGGTTCCATTTGCGATCCTGGGCGTTGATTTTTTGCACTCGTTCGACATTCTTGTCGATTCTCGCCGCTCGCAGCTGATAGATGGGACTACTCGTCTTAAAGCTCTTGGTACCCCGAGCAGAGATGCAATGATTTCTCCTGTGCTACATTTTGGCGGAGTAGAACCCTGCTATGCCACTTTGTTCCCGAAATATCCTAAATTATTCCAATCATCATCGACTGCACTACCGGCGGTTACTACACCAGTAGAGCACCACATCGCCACAAGTGGTCCTCCAGTATACGGAAGACCGAGGCGATTACCGCCAGGGAAGTTGCAGATTGCACGCAAAGAATTCCAGCACATGCTGCAATTAGGTATTGTACGACCTTCCAGTAGCCCTTGGTCATCTCCTCTGCACATGGCACCCAAGAAAAACCCAAACGATTGGCGCCCCTGTGGTGATTACCGCAGGTTAAATAAAGCGACGGTACCCGATAGGTACCCGATCCCGCACATTCAAGACCTGGCTGCCAATATCCATGGGTGTACCATTTTTAGCAAGGTAGACCTGGTTCGAGCGTATAACCAAATACCGGTCGCGGAAGCGGACATTCCAAAAACGGCAGTTACCACACCGTTCGGACTTTACGAATTTGTCCGTATGCCGTTTGGTTTAATGCCGCTTTAATGGTGTAATGCCGCTCAAACCTTCCAGCGATTCATGGACCAGGTTTGCAGAGGTCTGGATTGCGCTTACGTATATCTCGACGATGTACTGATTGCAAGCGCATCCAAAGAGGACCACATGCGCCACCTAACGGCACTTTTTGATCGTTTGTCCAGTCATGGGATAACGATCAATGTGTCTAAGTGCAGTTTCGGCCAGACTCAGATCGATTTCCTGGGTCATCAACTCTCAGCTTCGGGTATTCGGCCACTGGATGAAAACACGGACGCCATCCTTAACTTCCCAGAGCCAACAACGTTTAAGGAGCTCCGGCGTTTTCTTGGACTGGTAAACTTTTACCGCAGATTCATCCCACAGTGCGCACGAATCTCCCAGCCTTTAAGTGATTTGCTCCGTGGTAGTGCAAAGACATTACTACTAACGGAAGAAGCCAAATCGGCTTTCACTTTGTTAAAGTCCCGCATAACAAATATCAAATCACTTAGCCACTATAGGCCGGACGCCCCGCTGTCCTTATTTACGGACGCATCTGCCGAAGCAGTGGGGGCTGTACTTCAACAATACGTTGATGGGTCATGGTACCCTATATCGTTCTTCTCTAAGCGGCTCCAGCCCGCAGAGACCCGATATAGCACGTTCGGTAGAGAGCTTTTGGCTATCTACCTCGGAATTAAGCATTTTCGTCATTTCCTGGAGGGCAGACAGTTCACAGTGTTTACTGATCATAAGCCCCTCATCCACTCGCTCTGCAAGTCATCAGAGCGATATTCTCCCAGAGAGACGCGGCACCTGGATTTTGTCAGTCAATTTACGACTGACATACAGCATATCGCAGGTGCCCAAAACCCGGTCGCGGATGCACTCTCTCGAATAAATGTAGTAGAGTTGCCGTCCTCCATCGACCTCGGTGAAATCGCCGCAGCGCAAGCTGCTGACACTGAAACTGCACAACTCAGGGACTCCACTTCCCTTGACATTAAACTTTTACCCTTGCCTGACGGCTCGGGCGATATCCTGTGCGACGTTTCACAAACCGCACCCCGACCACTGATTCCATCTGCATTCAGGCGGCGCGTTTTTGAGGGATTACACAATCTCTCCCACCCTGGCATTCGTGCCAGTGTTAAAATGATAACGGCTCGATTTATTTGGCCAAAAGCTAGTAAGGATATTCGAAGTTGGGCCAAAGCGTGTCGTGAATGCCAGCTCACGAAAATCCATCGACACCCCAAGAGTCCATTAGGAACTTTTGTCGAACCGGATGAGCGTTTCTCACACATACACGTAGACTTAGTCGGCCCATTGCCCCCTTCACGTGGCCACATATATATCCTCACGATAATCGACCGTTTCACCAGGTGGCCTGAGGCCATCCCATTTCACAACTGCTCTTCCGAGACAGTTGCACATGCCTTTATCGAGCGTTGGGTGGCACAGTTCGGTTGTCCGGGTATTGTCACTACGGACCGAGGTTCCCATTTCGATGGTGCCTTCAGTAAATTGCTAGCTACTCTGGGTTGCCAGCATCACAGAACTACAGCTTACCACCCCGCGGCGAATGGGATGGTCGAAAGGTTGCACAGGCAACTCAAGGCGGCATTGATGGCGCATGGAGGTATTGACTGGAACGAAGCCCTACCGATCGTCCTCCTAGGTTTGAGGTCAACCTTTAAAACCCCTTTGCAGGCTACCGTAGCCGAATTGACATACGGTCGCGCCATCGCTCTACCTGGCGAGTATGTCGCCCCACACAAACAATCACCCTTCGCCTACGGCGATTACGTGGCGCGCTTGCGTCATTACATGGGTCGTTTTCGCCCATCACCCCCCCCGGCTTCAGGCCAAATCATCACATGTCCCAAAGGAGTTGGCTGATTGTCCACATGTTTTTCTCCGGAATGACATGGTGAAGCATCCTCTTCACCCTCCTTATACTGGACCGTTCAAAGTAATTCGGCGGTCTCCCAAAACGGTCGTCATTGACCGTGTCGGCAAGCATGACACTGTCTCAATCGACAGAGTCAAACCGGCTTTCATGGACGAGGAAGTAATCCCACATGACCCAACGCCAACCCCGGCACCACTGGTCATTACCCCTCCTGTCCCTACAGCTAACCCAGAGCCGACCACTTCAGGAACTAAACGTGCCAAACGGCAACCCGTTCGATTCGCAGATTTTGTTGTAGATAGTTAATACTTTCATATCTATCGGCATACACGCGTGCATTATTTAGTACCTCATTCTAATCACTCGGTCGTGGCCCTAAACCCATGCACCAGGGAGTTTTCTTTTTCTTTTTTCCCTCAGGTACGCACCCACCCACCGCTGATGCCACCGAATCGCGCACCCTTCCTGGTCGACCTACGCTTGCCCCCAACTCACCCGGTAGCCCTAGCCACCAACAAAAGCACAATTGTTCCAACACGCCTGTCACGTCATACAAGGTCCTTACCAGCCCAGATTGACGCGCCATTTGATTCTCCTGGCGCGGCCGTTTACCATTCTTCTTCGGGACGCAGGAAATTCTGAGCAGGGACTGTGTTTTCGAAGCTTCTGGTTCTTGTCAAGCCTACGAATGCGCCTGCTTCTGCTCAAATTGGGTTCATACTAAGACCACGCCAAACGAGAAAATCCCGCTAGCAGCTGTTCACTCCATGTGAGGCGGCTCGGCAGTACGTTCACTCACATGTGAGACGCTACTTGGCTTAGTCCTGATCGGTTCACCGTACATCCTACTCTCGAACCACCGATGATCGACCCACGCAGACCGAGCGCCCTGGCTGACTTCTATGTGACTGGTGGCTGAGAGACTACGTTCCTACCCGGGGTAACCTGACACCCGCATGCGCCACGCTACTGGCAACTCCCGATCAGAAGTCTTCGTTGACCAGACTTCTTGGAGGGGGCTGTGTAACACCGCTTGTTTTGCCTCATCAAAACATTGACCTTGACAATAATTAACTTCCGTTTCGTTTGTGCGTGCATCGTGATCGTTCTGTACACGTTTTGGCTACCGCTATAAAATCTTCCAGTCAACCTGCTTTTTCTCCAACGTTCTTGGGGATATTATTGTAGGAACATGTGTCTATACACACTGGAATACGATCGAAAATATTCTCTTCACCATCATGGTGAGAGGTTATCGGTGTGAAATTTAACATTTTATATAAACGATAAAAAAATCACAAAAAAGACAATATTTTTTTGGCATTTTTAGCGTTTTTTTTGTTTTTTTTTGTTTTTTATAATAAATACGTTATGTAAAAACATGTTTTTATGCATAAATGGGTTTAAAGTAAGCAGATAACGGTTGAGGATATAGTCATATGGTAAAAATGATCATAAAACGCTCGGTTATGATGAAGATGTCTAACCACATATCTAAGGTCGGACAACCTGACACTTGCCTGGCCAGATATCCAAAGAATACAATAAGACATCATGATAAACTACAATGTGGAGAAAGATGTGGAATTAGAAACCTGGGATCCCATGAGAGTATAGAATGTCTAGGGAAGAGTTTATCTTAAGGATTCGGGAAAGTGAGTGAACAGTTAGGGTTTTCTACCACGTTTTAATTTCCCTGTAGATGTGCACTACGGAAATGAAGAGGAAGGGAATTCAGTTGTGCTATCTAACTAGAAGAAGTTCCCCTACTCATGTGGTACAATCTGGAACTGTTGAAGTTTTCAAAAATCACTAGATATCCACATGGAAAAGTATGTTTTTTATGTTTGACAATAATCTAACAATATTTTGATATTTTTTACCATCCGACCCGATGTACATTTTTGTGGGTCTTGTAAAGCATAGCTTTTTACCTGCATATAATCTATGAATAAATCTATGAATTTTATTATCGTGAATCTGAATGACTTTGATGAAGTCTGCAAACAAACTACGTTAAGCATCAAGCCAGGTATAACAACCATACATCCATACATCCCATTTACAGAATTGGAGGGGATGATTTCGAACTTTTTCTTCTAAACTTGTTTGACGCTGCTATAGCATCTAAAGTTTTCCCTTTAGAAAGAAAACACTGTTTTTCACCCAGACATAAATCTTGTTCGAAACGCTCTGTATCAAATTATCGACCAATTACCACACAGAAAATCTTTTTAGATTACTTGAAAAAATAAAAAAGCTATTCCAAATCACTTTTCCCCAAGCTTCTTCTATAGCGTTGCTACTTACAGTCTGACAGAAGGTTCGATTCTATGAAAGCGTCGCGATAGCTTTACCGGTGGTTTACCAAAAGACAACATTGACTCGCAGGATAACATTACAAGCTCTCAATTTCCTAGGTATAACAAGTCCTATTGCAAATCGTAGTGGTGGATTTTTAACTTTTGTTTGCAAAGAGTGGTGTGCCTCTAGCAAAATTATGTTCACCTTTGATAAACCAGAAGTTTTCTGTCTTGCTGTTGAATGCAAATCACGGCATTTATCTAACTTTCATTCATTTATTCTTTAAAATGTGTATATCGTCCCCAACTGTACTTCTAACAATTTTCGTGCATTTTTGATGAAATTCTCAATGAACTTGCTCCCTACCGAAACTCTTTGATCTTACTTGCTGGTGACCTCAATCACGCTAATCTTTCTATGTTTTCTCTTTTGTCGCTTTCGAACATTGTTCATTTTCCAACGCGTTCTGAAGCTTGTCTGGATTACGCTTTCACTAATGCGCCACAAATTTTTCATGCCCGTAAATCTGCGCCGATTGGAAATTCTGATCACTGTGTGATATCAATACTCCCTAAAATCTACGGAACTATGGGGCATAGTTACATGACTCGCAGAATCGGACGAAAAGTGACCAGTAGAACCTGCGAACCTGACAATATTTCAGCGCTGAGGACCATGCTAAGCGACACTGACTTCCGCATTTTTAACGAACCGGACGTTTCCCTTGAATGTGATGTTTTTACATCCTATCTAATTTTTTGCTTTGATATATGTTGTCCACAGGAAACTATTTTTGTTCGACCTGATTGTTTTTCCTCCAATAAATTGAAGCGCCTCCGAAGACTGAAGGAAAAGGCTTTCAAAAATCTTGATCGTCACGCTGTCTCTCAGCTGTCTTCATTAATCAAGCTTGAGATTCAACGCATGCGAGATGTTTATGTGAAATCAATTTTGAGAACGAATAACAGTCGCCAATTATGGAGTGCGCTCAAAGGTTTGTGTGGCAAAGACAGAAAGGTACTTCCCTTTATCCGTGATATAAATTCATTAAATGAATCTTTTTTATCTTCTACTGATGGAACCCAAGAAATCCCTGATTTTGTTTTACCCCCATCCTCTTTCTCAACTCCGACTTTTACAAGCTCAGTGGAAGTTATGCAGTCACTTTTCGCTGTATCCCGCTCAAAGGCTGCAGGCCCCGATAATCTTTCCCCTCTCTTGCTGAAAGAATGCGCACGTGAACTTTCTTCGCCGATCTCTTCTATCTTCAACAGATGCATTGAGAGAAGTATTTTTCTGACAGTTGGAAGCCGGTACGTATTACACCAATCCCCAAAAATGATCCTGGGAAGTACCGCCCCATTGCGTGTACGTCGCAGCTACTCAAAGTACTGGAAAGTATAGTGCTACGACGACTTGTTTCGAGTTGCCAGGTAGAAGATTCGCATCAGTTCGCGTACCGCAAAAATCGTTTGACAGTAGACGCACTCGCGTTCTTAACTGACCATGTATCCCGGTCATTGGATTCGAAATCAAAAGCGGCACATGTTTGTTTTTTTATTACACCAACGCTTTCAACAGTGTTATCAGAAGTTCTTTGCTCAAAAACCTTCATGAGTGTGGTGTACCCCTGAACCTAGTTCACTGGATAGCGTTCTATTTTAAGGACCGCGTGCAGTATACTGCCGTGAATGGTAAAGTGTCCAATTCTGTAACGATTTCTCGCGGTGTTCTACAAGGCGCAATACTTTCCCCCTTCTTATTTTCTATCTACATTTCTGATCTTCCTTGCTTTCATTCCACTATTATTCTAAAATATGCTGATGACATTGCTGTTGTTTTTGACCACCATAGACGTGCTGACTCTCCTACATCTGAATTTATTATCAATAACATTGGCCAGTGGTCATCCTCGCTCGGCTTATCGTTAAATCCTCAAAAATGCAAAGAGGTAATATTTTCAAACTTGGCTGGTCAGCGTCGTCAAACTCTGCTTCAAAGAATTCCCACGATTTCCTTCTATGGCTCGAACTTCAGAAGAAGCGCATGTTTCAAGTATCTTGGCGTCATTTTATCACAGAGTCTCAAATGGACCGATCATGTGACTGCACAGTACTTGAAGGTTAGAAGGTTATCATTTTACGACTTACGTCTGCGTTCTTTAGCTGTTCCTCCTGATGTA
>JACCGJ010008929.1:0-70650 GCA_013407085.1 Atriophallophorus winterbourni
GAGGGGTAATTAAGTTGCGCTTGTATGTAACAGTTGGATTAGTTTGTTAAGACCAACCTGTTAAATAACATGAGCCCTCACTCATATAGACTGGGTTTGAAACCATGACCATGAAAAAAGCTCGTTTGCATGCATTTCCATCACACAACAGGCTTGATTGCTGTCCTCTAATTCCTTGGATTTATTTCCCCACTCGTTTATCTGAGCGGGACAGATCATATATCATTGAACTCGTCTCAATTCGCTCTTTCGGGATATACCCCTTTTCAACTTCGAGCTAGGTGAATTCTTGAAAATCCAAATTTTCAAGTTTTAACCCTAATTTACCGACGCGCGCAATATCCCTGGCGATTCAGAATATTGTTCCTGTTCGAATACTCTTGAGAAGATCACATCATTTCGAATTGACTGATTGTTTTTTTCAACTCTGTCGGATCGAAACTCGTTCAACCGCATCAGTTTTTTCAACTCGTCCGCATTTTACCGCTTGGATCGCGTCACTCCGATCCGACGAATTCACTCCACCAGTAGCTATCGATCGATAAATAACTGTACCGCCAAATGCACTGACTCATCACTTGTTGGATTGTAACAATGACACGTAGGATGACCTCGATGCCCCAGACAAAGAAGGCAGCACGTGATGCGTGTCAAATGTGTAACAAAGGGTAAGTGCCAGATCTCAGGTGGTTAAATGTTTTGGCTGTTTGGGTAAAGTACATACCAAATGTAATAAATCCCTAACGCAGGAAGGGATATCTTCTAATAACAACGTTGATTTCCCCGGCGTTTGCTACGTATGTTGTTCATGTCGAAGTTAACAGCCTAGCGATACAACTACAAATCCTCCCCATGAGGCAAAGCTGGAATCTTGAATAGAGATTTTGGAAAATTGCTATCGAAAACTTAAGGAAACATTTAAACCGCTTTTGGAAGATACACTTGCCAACGCAATTCGACCCGAAATAAATGTTGCTCGAGACAAAAAAGAAAAGAAAAATACACCAATAACTGATTCCTTAACTGAATGTGGCGATTGCTCATCCGGAGATAATAAAGATTCTCCTACTGTACACTGTTTACCTAGGTCCTCATCTGATAAAATTGTGAACACTTTGTCCAGGACTCCCCATCGTCTAGTTGCTAGATCCGAGCCCCCCAAAAAACTCAATGCTACCGCTCATTCTACTAAGACAGATATCGCTCTCAGTGTAATCTGCACAAATATGCCGGAATCGACAGATTCACTTTTTTCAGCAAGAAAAGCACATGAGCTCAATGAATGGACTAAGCTCTGTAAACACGGGCTTGAAAGCTTTGGGACCTACATCGATGACGCGTTTAACTCGGCATAAATGCTCTCCGCACGTATACCGCCCGCATCTATTAAGGGTGACATAGCGAACTAAATCTGACATGGAAGATGTCATCCTCAATGCGCATCTACTCAGTGTTTGTCCTATGGTTGACCTGCCAAGTCCAAGCTGACATAATTCTGGTTCCAGTCCTAGATGCCTGATGCTGAGCTCTTGATTCCGAAAATGTCACTACTCAGTCGCAATCGCGATCGAAAATCCGGTGGAGGAGTTGCAGTCTACTTTCATGAACGATAAGCGCAGTGTACCGTAATCGATCATCCTGACCTCAGCCTTCCGGATAAGATATGGGTTTCAGTAAACCTAGTTAGTGGAGATGCATGCACGATCGGTATCATTTACCGCTCGCCATCATCGGAAAGCTCATTTAATGTTAAACCAATCGAATCATTGCAATACTTCACAAGCTGCCAGAATACGCAATTGCTGATCATCGGCGATTTTAATCTCCTGCATCTGTTTTCAAGAGGTGAGCACTCCCAGCATTCGATTGAACATAAATTCAAGGAGGTTATAGAAATTGCTTCACTGCACAATCACGTTAACCAGCCAACTCGCTGGCGGGGTCTTGACCAACCTTCAACCCTTGACCTTGTCTTAACGCCTGAGGCAACCGCGGTAGAGGATATACAATACCTGGCACCACTGGGAAAGAGTGATCATGTGGTGCTTTTGTTTGATTATGTATGTAGTACGGAACGATTGAGCGAACAAACGAAAGTCTTAAGGAAAATACAATTTCAATCCTTAAATATCAGTCTCCGGGATGCACACACACATGAGTTTGATTGCGTGGATTATGGCTCATATTACAATACGTTTCTAAATTATCTGAATTCGAAGATTTACGAAAATTCGATTTTTGTACCACACGAATGCAGCTACAACAACCAGTTTGTTATTCGGAGTAGAACTAAGAAATGGTTAGCTGTTAAGCGAGATTCTTGGGTAACTCATAAAAAGTTTGGTACGAAAGAAACTTGGAAGTGATTCTGGAAGACACGGAATCACGTCACGACTCTTGTAAGAGAAGATCGCATGCAATTCCAATGGAACTTGCTTAACCCTTTAGCGACCAAAAGGACCATGCGGTCCTCTTTTGGATAACTGTTCTAATAATTAAACAGTGAACAATATTCGGTTGCTGCGAGGTTTGAAGGAGTCCAGACATGTCGAAGCATCGTTCTTAAACTGTCTGGCTCTCAGTGTGCGTCATTCCATCAGTATGTAGAAGGTCTTTGCGAGCTATAGACGTACTGTTCTGTTCTCCTTAAGTTAATTTTTGTAACTAAAATGGCACATACACCAGGTGAGATTTGACTCTAAATAATTCATTGGTGAAAGATGAGTATTTGAGTTGAAACTTAAAGTCTTTAGAATGACGTTTTTGTTTTTATCAAGATATTTACATTATATTTTGTAAAGAGGACCATACGGTCCTCTTGGTCTTGGGAAAGGCACAAGTAAAAGATGACTGTATGGTCTAGTTGGTCTTAATGATTCGTTTTCCGAATATTACTATTTATTATCACCAACGGAAGAGGATGTTCACGTATTTGACAGCCATCTTATCGAGAATTACAACATTGAGTCTCCAATGCTTTACTTCAAGAGTCTGGTATCTGATGACCTAATAGAACAAATTTGTGAACAAACTAATTTGTATGCTCTGCAAAACAGGGTACCGACAGTTGCTCCTTGACAATTGCACCCCGACAGTTGCTCCGGGACAATTGGTCCTCGGACAATTGCTCCTCGGACAATTGCTCCTCGGACAATTGCTCCTCGGACAATTGCTCCTCGGACAGTTGCTCCTTGGACAATTGCTCCTCGGAAAGTTGCTCCTTGACCAATTGCTCCTTGCCCTATTGCTCCTTGCCCTATTGCTCCTTGACCAATTGCTCTATGAATTTTAGATCACGATCACATTGCGACGAAAATAATTCATACAAGTGAAGTCAAGTATTTTTTTCTTTGAACATTTTAATAAAAATTGAATAAAATACTATAGATCACAAAATCCTGGTCTCATGTCTGATAACTGCACACAAAAAATATCACTGTTATAAAACATCTTCCAAACTACTGTCTTGATTGTCTTCTCATTCTTCTTCTGCAACAGAAGCCTACAAATTGTAGCAAAAGGCAATGCTCTTCTAATTTGGAATTTGAACAGTGGTTGGGAATATGCATGCAAATGTCAGTGACCAAAATTGATAACACTCGCCTTCATTGGTCAGCTCATGCTTTGAATGAAAACATTGCTCAAACAATGACACGTAAAAGATGGGAAAACATAAAATCTAATCTACATTTGGTTGACAATTCTTCATTGAATTCAAGTGACAAGTAAGCTAAAGTGAGACTTCTTGTTGACCATTTGAAGGAGAAGTTCAAGCAAATCCCTATGGGAGAAAATTTATGCGTTGACGAGCAGATAGTTCCCTTCAAGGGCAAGTCATCACTCAAGCAATATATCCCCAAGAAGCCAAATAAATGATGATATAAAATATTTGTTCTCGCAGATAGTACTGTCATCGTTTACGACTTCTTGCCATACTCAGGAAAAATTATGCCTGTTACAAGGGCGGGTGTCCCTGATCTGGGTCCAAGCTCCAATACTGTTCTGAAGTTGGCCGAAACCATTCCAGATGGGAAAAACCACAAGATCTATTTTGATAACTGGTTCACATCACTGAAACTAATTTTTTATTTGGCATCAAGGCAAATATGGGCATGTGGAACCGTCCAAGAAAGAAGACTTAGAGGGCTGAAATTTAAGTCTGATAAACAGTTACGTGAGCGTGCAGAGGTTCATTTGATGAACATATGACTGAAATTGATGGCGTTTCAATCACTGCTGTGAAATGGCATGATAACAGGTCTGTTTGCCTTGCTTCTAGTTTCCTGATGTCTGCTCCATTATATCAGCGAGAGAAATTTGACCGCAAAGCAAAGGAGAGGATACAGGTAGTAGTTCCTAATATTGTGGCATGCTACAACAATAATATGGGGGGTACTGATCTGCATGACCAGTACATGGCATACTACCGCATGAATTTCCGCACTAAGAAATATTATTTCAGACTAATATTTCACTTGTTTGACATGACAGTGGTGAACAGCTACTTACTATTGCGAAGAGCTGAAAAATCTAAGGGAGTTGCATACTATAATAAGACATCCTTATGTGACTTCAAACTGCAGCTGGCAAATTCCTTGATCACAAGTGGAAAGCACACTCTTAAGAGGAGAGGGAGACAATTAGATGAGAGTGTGCAGCAAAAGTATTCAAAGAAGAGGAAAACAGGAAAAGCAACAGATTAAAGTATCAGAAATGATGGTGTAAATCACTTACCAACTTTTCATGAGAACAGAGGAATGTGTAAAAACCCAGGTTGCAAAGGCAAAATACACATGTTTTGCAAGAAATGCGTTGTACATCTGTGTCGTGAGCGAAACAGGAACTGCTTTGAAGCTTTTCATCAAAACTAAACTGTTTTGAAACTGTAACTGACCTGTTTAAGGACTGTGTAGTTGTAAATTTGGTTCTAGTTGTAAATTTGATTTTTATATTGTACAATCATGTTTTATTTTAAAAAATAATACACAAAGAAAGGAAATATTTATCACTAATTTGCATGAAATTTTCCCTCAAGTCCAATAGGACCGTATGGTCTTCTTTTGTTTAAGCTGTCTCAGGTCCAAGTGGACCGTACAGTCCTCTTATAAATTTTCCTTCGGAATTAAACTTTTAAGTATTTATATGTATAATTATGCCCTATAGTTATAATTTCAGTGTAAAAATTACAAAATTTTTTTTCTTAATCAGCAAAAAAGTTGGTCGCTAAAGGGTTAAGGGAATGGAAAAGAATCCTAAGCTTCTCTACAAGATAGTAAATGATCGATAAAAAAGCAAACCAGGTGTATTCTCTGTACAAACAGCCAATGGTTCGACTCACACTTCCAAAGATACCGCCGATCCTTGAGCAAAGTATTACTCACTTGTCATCAATCCCAAGCGTTTTATCCCATATCAAGTTTCACCAAATTCGCCACACTAGGGATTACTAAGTAAAATGACTTTAAACGAATACATGGTTGGGCGGGAACTTTGTCAACTGAACGAAAAATAGTCCCCTTGCGCATACAAAATTACCCCCGTCATACTTCGCAGGTGTCGCATTGCTTTGACTGCTCCTCTCACTCGTATATTCAATCTCAGCTTAAATGATGGAGAAATACAGCCGCAATTAAAAGCAGGGATTATAACTCAAATTTATTCACGCGGTAGCCGTTCAGACACAACAAACTATAGACCGATAACGTTACTTCCGGTGATCTCTAAATTAATGGAACGCATTGTGACTGCGCACAGAGGAGAACAATTTGAAAACCAAAATATTTTGACCGCAGCACAACACGGTTTTCGAAGAGGTCGCTGCTGTTTATCTAACCTTCTTACAACGTTCAAGGATTGGACCAAGGCACTAGACGAAGTTGAGGCTGTACAAGCTTGCTACATCGAAATTTCAAAAGCTTTTGCTAGAGTCAACCATGACATCTTAATAAAAATGCTCGAATCTTATGGAATAAATGGTCATCGCAAGAGTATACATTCATCTGTTGGAAATGTATCTAATACAATAGAGAGTAGACTGTCGCAACTGGAAGAGGAGCTTGCACGAGTGAAAAATGCTGTAGAGCCATTAATCAAGCCTAAACCATGTAAACTGAACAAACGAATACGCTCAACTTTACCACCACCAAACCAATCTCTGGAAAAGGTTGAATTGTTGCAGCACAGCACCCAGCAGAGTGTTAAAAACGTCTTAAAGCCGAAACCGTTCACATCGAAGGCCCCATTAGCGAAAGTTGCCTCAAAAGGTATTTCTCTTAGTGTTATCTGCACCAACGTGCCAGAGTCGACTGAGACGTTATTTTCGAATAGACATCAGAATGATTTGGCTGAATGGTTGAAACTGTGCAATCGCATGAATCTCAAAGCGATCCACCCGGTTTCGTTGATTCGCTTGAGTCGTCCTCCCAAAGCGCTACACCAAGATAAGCCGCGATTGCTCAAGGTAGTAGTGCAAAATGAGAAGGATTTAGAAGATGTACTTCTGTCGACATACTTACTACGAGACGGCATGAAAAATACATCTCGTGTATTTGTTGATGTGCCCTGGTCGGAACGGTCAAAATCGCCACCGAAAGGTAACCAAAATAAAGCAAACGTTCGCAACAAGCACACCCTTCTTCTCTTAAATGTCCCAGAAAATGCCACCGGTTCAGATACAAAGTGTAAATCCAACCACGACCTACAACAGTGGAGATTTATCAGTAATACTATCCAAACCACCAATGTAACGGTTATCGATACGTTTTGAATCCCGAAGTCATCGAATTACGAAGGTAATGGTCCAAGACCCCTCAAACTGACACTTTTGACCACCACTATGGTGAACACCGTGCTTAATAACTGGAGACAATATCGATACAAAGTTCCACGAGAGATTGAAATTGTCAGTAAACACCTGAAAACCTGCTCTATCGTGGAAGTTGCCGGACCCGTTGGTACTGAGCACAGTGATGCCGGGACTCCTGCTCCAAAAAACGGATGTCGACCGACTCTATCGGAGTCGGTGATGTAATATACCCATTAACACGAGGCCCACCATCTTTGACACGTACTCAACTTACATGCTCAAATACTCATCATCCAACACTTTTATCAAGATCTACCATCAAATGTTTATACACCAACGCACAATGCTTGATAAATAAGTTACCCGAACTAATCGAGCTTCGTCAAAAATATTCACCACTCCTGATAGCCGTAACGGAAACTTGGTTCAATCAGCAATTAGTTGAGGAGGAAATTTCCATTCCAAACATGTTTCTTTTTCATCGTACTCGAATGGATCGTGGAGGAGGAGGTGTTGCTATTTACTATGATCAACACCTCACGTTCAGAGAAATCACGGATAATGATTTGATACTGGAAGATACACTTTGGTGTTCACTTGAATTAGCAACAGGTGAAAACTGTGTTGTTGGTGTGATTTACCGACCACCGTCAGCAGACGAAGCATACAATGCTAGTTTAATTGAGAAAACTCAGCTGGTTGTTTCCAGATATCAAAACAACGTCCTGATCATGGGTGACTTTAATCTCCCGAATTTACTAAAAAGCGAGATTCCACCGGTCAACTCTCTTGATCATCTATTCTACAAAATGTTCAACGAAATTCCTTTATTCAACCACATCTCAAGCAGCACTCGCTTCAGAGGCACAAACACACCGTCCATTCTCGATCTTGTTTTGACTAGCGAGGAAAATGTCATCGAGGATATCCGTTATGAAGCACCTCTTGGAAAGAGTGATCATGTAGTCATTGTTTTCGACTATATATCTGAAGCGAAAAGAGCAAGTGATGCTCAGAAGTTGATAAGAAAAATCGATACGGTTGCATTATCAATGTCTCTTCAAGAAGTCACCGACTGGGCACCGATTAGCACTGATGTCCAATAATGCTGGTCATCGATACTTCAGAAAATCAACCGAAAAATAAAACTCCACTCAAAATATGTTTCAAAACAACTGAAAAAAAAAAAGGATTCAAATTCGTGATCCGGAGTCGAACACGGAAATGAATAAAGGTAAGAAACTGTGCGTGGAGAATCCACATACTGCATTCAACACCTGAATCTTGGGAATCTTACCGTTTGTTGAGAAACAAAGTTACTAAACTTGTCCAGGAGGATAAAGAAAAGTATCAAATGAATCTGATGGATAAAATTGAACGAAATCCGAAGCTCCTCTTCCAGATCGTGAACAGAAAGGCCAGGGTAAAGCCAGGTGTTTCCGCTTTACTTACTACGACTGGAACTACATCCACAGCTCTCGAAGCCGCTAACGAACTCGCTCAATTTTACTCTAGAGTGTTCTACCCTAACGAGCGCGTATCCTACGATATACCTGCATTCAGGTCGCAGAATACAATACACGAAATCGTTGTGAAACCCGAGAGTGTCCTGGTAAAGCTACGCGGGTTAAATACAAAAAAATCCCCAGGTGCTGATGAAATAACACCATTCATCCTAAAGCAATGCGCCCATGCTCTATTCTCACCACTCTCTGACTTTTCAACCTGTCCTTGAGTTGTAGCACGGTTGCTAATGACTGGAAATGTGGACTAATCACTCCGATATACAAAGGAGGGAACCGATCTGATGTGTCTAACTACAGACCAGTCACGTTGTTGCCAGTGGTCTCTAAAGTTCTCGAACGACTTGTGGCTGACGAACTTATCAAACACTTGGAACAAAATAAGCTTCTTTCCATCGCACAGCACGGATTCAGGACAAGACACTCCTGTCTCACCAATCTTCTCATAACTCTTGATAATTGGACTCGAGCCGTGGACGATGGATGCCCTATCCATGCTTGTTACTTGGACATGTCTAAAGCTTTTGATCCGTGTTAACCACAGCATACTGCTACAAAAATTGGAGCAGCTCGGGGTATGCGGCAGACTATTGGCATGGATAAAGGATTACTTGACTGGTAGAGTTATAAGGGTTAGAGTTGATGGGGCACTATCCAGCCCAGTAGAAGTTACAAGTGGCGTACCTCAAGGCTCAGTCTTGGGGCCAATACTCTTCCTCGTGTACGCGAATGATATACCCGAAATCGTACGCAGCAAAATCATTTTATTTGCGGATGACATCAAAGTCTGGACTAGCATACGCACCATAGAAGATTGCCAAATTCTCCAAAAAGATCTCGAAGCACTTCATAATTGGTCCTTGCGGAACTGCTTATCATTCAACATCCAAAAATGTAAAATGTTGAACGTTGGTAAATCATTCGAATTCACATACTCTATGGGATCTCAGTAACTTTCATGGGTTACTAAAGAGAAAGACCTGAGCGTGTGGATTAGCAGTAACATGAAGTCTTCACGGCACTGTTCTGTGGTATACAAAATGTCCTGCCAAATCTTAGCATTGCTCAGAAGGATCTTTGGTCGTTTCTCAAAGCAGATACTCCCACGTATAATTAACACCTATATCAGGCCAACAATGTTCAAGCATGGTCCCCATGGTTACAAAAGGACATGACCTTGCTGCAACGGGCATACCACCGCGCTACAAAACTGGTGACCGGGCTATACAACAGGCCATACGAGGAGCGGATTGCAACGCTAAACCTCTTTGACTTTTCGTACCGTCGTCTCAGGGGTGACTTGATCCTGCTTTTCAACATTCTGCATACAGTGGATCACCCACTTGAACACCTGTTTCATCTGCAAGAAGCACGTGGTAGCAGATCGCATGGCTACTAGTTAATTATTCCACCCTCCAGATCAAATTGTCGAAGGTTTTACTTTGCTGTCAGAGTCTGTTTTCTATGGAACTCCCTGCCCCCACAAATCATTCGCGCAACAAGCCTGAACATGTTCAAGGCTGAACTTGACAAGTATATGTTGACCAAACCCAACCTTGCACCTGAATACACGTGCTGACTCTCCATATGTATAAAACATTTGTGTTGTTTTTATGAATTCCCTATATTTTTAATCTGTGGTTACTGTAAAATATTTGCTTTTTGGACCATTAAAACTTTGAATTACTTTGAATTTGAATTATGCCCTGTTATGGAATGTTGCATCCAAGCCTGGGCACCGTGACTGAGGAAGGATATCGAACTACTCGACAGGATTTATCATCGTGCGACAAAGTTGGTCTCCCGATACAGAAATTTGCCTTTCAAAGAGCGAATGCTAAAACTGAATCTACACGATTTAACCCAACGACGGATACGTAGTGACCTCATGTTAACATTCAAAATCCTGCATACTGAAAACCATCCCAATAAACACTTGCTAAAGCCCAATGGCCTTACTCGAACACGAACACATTTAAAGGCTTTAAGCATTCCGCATTCTCGATTGGATATTCGTCGTAATTTTTCCTCGGTAAGATTTTGTTTCACGTTGCTGGTGTGATGATAATAATGAGCAGCATTACTATTAAACAATAATAATAAAATTCAACCTTCGCAGATGACGTCTTATTTTATAGCAAACTGTTGAATGTGAATAAAAAGAAAATGATAAGGCGTGAGGATTGGATGAAACCTTCATGCTTAGGTAGTAGAAGAACCAAGGAATAATACGGTCCACAATTTGAATACGGTGAAAAAATCTACAATCTGTCATCCAGACAGCAACTGATCAAAAAATAACCAGAGTTTGCGGGAAGAATATCAACGAAGCTTGCTCTCGCTTGACTATTTTAGTAAAATAAATCACTAGGGTGTCTTATGTAGTTGATGAGCAACATGGGTTTAGTAAACTAAACGTGCGTCAAAACTTGGATTCTGTTTTAACCGCTGATCATTAACAGAAATTCTCATTATACATGTGCTTGGACACGTCTGATTGAACAGGTTGGTCGTACAAACCCTATCCAACAGTGGTATACAAGCGTAACTTGTTTACCATTCTTTCACTGTTTCAAGCACATGCGGATCCTGATCTTACTGTCCCGACTTAATCAGTGCTAACAGCACAAAACCGGTCTAGGTGTGTATGATGGAACTGCATGCGTCAGATTAGTCAATAGAAACAGAAAGATAGTAGCAGATTTTTATCGAGTAGATAAAGGTTGGTTTTGATTTTGCTATTAATTATGAGTGTTCTCCATATGTTCTTGTACTTTCTCGCGCAAGACGACAACGGCAAGATAAGAACAACGGTATATCGTAAGCCTATCGACACGGATGCCATTTTGAGATTCATTTGCGCACCCTAGAAGGGTATTTCAGTCCATAGCAAAATCGCTATTCTACAAGGTTGGCCGCGATGATGCAGATAAGAGACGAGCTCATGAAGAAGTCAATCGCCGACTTGCAAATCATGGTTACCCCAAGAGCTTAGTTAGGCGCCAATTGAACCGAGTTAAACATCCGCAACCGAAGACAAAAAAAGTTTAGCGAACTACGGTATCTCTACCGTATGTCAAAAGCGCCTCCGAAGGAATAAGTCGAATGTTGAATAGCGCAGGTATTAGAGTAACATATAAGGCAACTAGAACTCTCCGCTTCGAATTAATGCATCTCAAAGATAAGGCTCCTTTAGGTTGTGCGACGAAGTGCATCTTCAAAATCAACAGCAAGGGTTTCGCGGGGGTTTACATTGGACAAACGTCTAGAGAACTCTGCGCTAGGGTAAACGTACACAGGAAACGATTGGGAAAGCCACCCCGCAATCCCAGTGAATATCAATCACTGATTCGGGATTCTGCCCTAGCTGAACACGTGCTAGACACTGAACACAGCGTAGATCTTCATAACATGAAAGTGATAAGACGGGGTGTGAAATCTTATAGGGAAAGACTTCACGCCGAGGCTGTTGAAATAACAAAGGCTGGGGCGAATGCGGTGAACAAGGTGGATGGGGCGGATATCTCAACAATCTGGCGTTCGGTTTTGCAGCGGATTAGGATTAACGAACATCACACATAATACGCACATGATTACGTAAGCAGTGTGTCGGCATACGCTGACCTGAACAATTAATAAACAATTAGGGATGAACACAGCAATTAGGTGTGATCAATTATCTTGATCTCCCCTGTCTAGCTTAGAGAACTCAAGATTGGTCAAGAGATTGCCATTTAAACCTAAACACGGTTTGTACCGTTACCCTTGGTCTGACGAAGCTTCTGTGTTCAGATGCTTACTATAACCGATTCATTGCAAACTTTATTTTCATGATTATCGACTCCCGATCGGTCCCGAATATTTTCAAATACTTTACTGTTTTATCATGTTCTAAAAACGAATTGCTTCATCTTAATTACTCTGTGAGTTTAATCGAAAACAAACCTGTTGTTCATAGGTGCTTCATTGCTTTACACATATTACTTTGTAATTTGGAAATTGTCTTTTATTGCAAGGAAAACTGGTATTTGATTCGAATTTAAACTTGTTAACGGAACATCAACCTTCCGAGGGCTCACTAAAATAAGTTCAATCATTTTACTTTTGGTTTGTACTTGTGGATGGAGTGATCAACTCAATTATACTTATTTTTACTGGAACAATTTATCCGACAGAATATTTATCTAACTTAAGGAATCTGCTGTAATCATTCGCTAACATTTATTTTCAATTTGATTGATTTTCGATTGAAGCGCAACTAGTTGAGGAATAATTTTTTGTTTTGAATTGAGTATTGCATGCACAAGATAAACGACAAGTTCGCATTAACTCACGAAACTGACGAATCGTAAATTTACGGAGGGAAATCCTGTCTAGTTTGGGAGCGCTGATCACGAAAGCAGCGCGTGAATCAAGAATTGACGCGATATGATTGCAACATTCGACACATTTCGTTTTTATAAATCGATCGAAAGAATATTTTCGACACGCAAACCTACGGATTATTGAATTTTCATTCTCAGTTGAGTGGATTGAGAAACAAAACAAAATTCAGGGGAAATTATTATTCGTTTATATTAAAACATGAGTATTGTAAAGATCGTTTTTCCCTAATTTCAGTTTCACACTCCGTAGAAAGTTAGAGATTATTAAAAAATGCAAAGCATTTCCATGCAGGCTTGTTGGCATACGATACGATTGTTATACGATTGCACTAAAATAAAACTTGCCATGCAATCGCTTTCAGTAGGCAAAAGTATCCTGGCTCATAATGTCCATCAGTGATATCCTGAGTTATCATGCATTCATGAGTTCATGAGTTCTGATTTATGAAGCGGTTTTTGAGCTCATACTCGAATATTAATATAGTTTTCGCCTCTAGCATTCACGCGGTTAATTGATTATTGATTAGCTTAAACAGAGTTGATTGAATTATTGTTAACTTTTCACATCACCATACGGAGTTTGGTCAGAGAGGTTGTTTATTTTTACAGCTCGGTTCAGTCCTCGTTTCTCGCAGACGCTTGAAAGACAAAGAAATAGAACTTAAGTAAGCAAGTAGTACTTGTATGCCACTGCTGGATAAGGTTGGTCGTAAAAATGAATGCAAATGCGTATTTTTGTTCACGATTATGGTTTTGAACATAATCTACATGACCAAAGTGATGTGTTGCTCATATCCCCCGAAATTACACTTTCTCGTCATCAGGTGGAGACAGTAAGATGAGGTTCCGTGATTCTTGAAACAGTGGATAAATGGTAAACAAGGTTATACTTGAATGCCACTGTTATATAGGGTTCGCACAACGAACCACGATGTTCAAATACAGAAACAAGTATTGGGGTGTAATTTCGGGGGATGTGAGCAACACATCACTTTGGTCATCCATAGGCGCCTTGAGCGCTTGACCACGAATCACTATGTGATTCTGTGTTTGAACATCGTGGTTCGTTGGGCGAACCATATGCAACAGTGGCATTCAAGTATAGCCTTGTTAATCTACATGTGATTCGGCACACGTTGGTCAGACAAAACTTATCCAACAGTGGCATACAAGCGCAACTTGTATTTATTTAACCTAATTTGTCTGATAACAATGTAACATCCAATAACGTCAAATCGATGACAATCAAACACTTGTGTAATATTGTAACGGTTTTGGTAAGAAGCCGTGAATGTATGTCAGGTAATTTCAATTTAACATTTGGCAGCTGGCGAATATCAGTCCACTTATCGCAATACAACTAAATCCAATTAAAAGTTAGGACATTTGGACAACTTTGTCGTAGCAGGAGTTGCTAGGACGAAGTTGAACACCACTTCGGAGTGCCTAACGGGACTCTATCTCCTAACTTTTCCTCGGGATTAATTCCCCAAGCTATTTTCATGATTGGATGTAGCCACAAGACAGTGTAGGTATGAGAGTAAATTTTTCCTTCACCTAAGCGGGCCGTCTTCTTTGACTCACGAGCTCAAATTACCCACAGAAAACTGGTTTTTAGACGCCAGTAAGCCGTCTTCGAATCTTCTTCTGTCAGTAGATGCAGATTCACCGGGTCACACAAGCACACGATTGGAGGTCTGGAGCTGTAATTCGTTGTCACAGGCTATTTGAGACGTGTGCCATTAAAACATTTTCGGAAAAGGGAGCTAACCTCTAAAAACAAACCAGTTATCTCCGAGTATGATATTGTGTACACTACTCAGCAAGATTTACAAAAACGTCTAAAAATGTGAGTATTTTCTCACACCAGTATTCTTTGAATTCTAAACAGAATAATATTTCAAATTTTCAATACAGAATGTAAAACTTTGGGCAGCACATATGTTAGTCTCTACCATGGAAAAAATGAATTAATTAGTTTTCCTTTTTTGAAATATTATAAATTATTTATGATTTTATTGTATATCATAACTGATGGCATTTAAAATTCACGAATTTTCCCGCCATATAACTTTCGTTCGCATCGAGAGAAATTAGTTGGTGGTAATTCTGGTCTTGTTACAGAAGTAAGGACAAAATCGTGTTTTATTGATTTCAGCAATTGCAATCCAACAACGTTATTTTGTGGAATCGTTCTGTTTGTTAGCCTGAACCATTGCTTTTGCGATGAGAATTCGTGAAATATTGTATGCACCTAATGAACAGGAATCACAGGTCAATTAGACACAAATCGTTTCGTGTATGTGGCTAGGTTGTCAAAATATTGAAGTGACCTTGAACCTTCGAAGGTAGTGAGTCTTGTGAGCTGCTCCTAAGGTTACCTGTAGGCATATCATATTGTAACAGCAATAGTTGATCAAATACCTCCTCATTTATAAACAGTCTGAAAGTCGTCGTTATTGCTGAACCGATGACCTGAATGTTTAGATCAGTGGCCAAGTGTTGGCCAGCTGTCAATCGTTGACCTGAAATAACCCCAGGCGAAATCAGTTACAGCTTATCACACCCGCTACAATCGATTTAAAGTATTTTATTTCATCATCTTTTTCTCAACACGACTGGAAATATGCATGTCATCGGTTTTAACATTTTTGAGGTTACGCTTCGCTTTGGACACACAAGATTCATCATCCAAGTTGAAATAAAAGACTAGAACGTGACTAAGTACCATTCTAACCATCGTTCAATTTATATCCTCGCTTGATTCAGAACGATGTGAAGACGCGCACCATCGAGAAAACCAGTCACCGATCCCTGTCATGTATACGTGAGTTAATACCAACGTAAGCTTACTGTTGGCCTCTCAGCGTTAAGGTCAAAACGGAGATGGTGCGTTGGGCGATCTTAGTCGCGTTCACCGACCTGAATATCACCCACGATGTGATTCAAGATTCAAGATTCAAGATTTTATGGTTGAAAAAGCAATTACTTTACAATAACCATGCAGTTGAACTATAGGTACAAGTGTATATGTGTATATGTGTGTAGAAAAATGTCAAAATCAAAATAATTCTGGTAACGATAGATTATAAATAGTTCGGGGCATAATTTGGATTGGCTCTCAGGAAATCGTCTAGTTTTAATTTAAATATAGAAAAAGTGTTTGAGCTTACAAATCGGCTGGCAGGGAATTCCAAGCGAAACAAATACGCACAGAATAAAAATACCTGCGACAGTTCTGATTGGAGTGGGGTATTTCCAACTTGCAGTTGTGACCGCGGTTGTTGCTGGATGTTCGTCGGTGAAATAGTATATCCAAAGGGTGGGAAACACTGTTAAGGATTTTGAATGTGAGGAGGATGTCGGCTCGCAGTCTCCTTTGTGCAAACGTCGTCAGCTTCAGTTTACTTAGCCGGTCAGCGAATGGTAGGTTTTCGAGCCCAATGACCAACTTTGAGGCTCTGTGGTGTATTCGATCCAATAGGGAAATGTCTTTTTGAAGCCATGGAGTCCAGGCTTGTGAAGCGTAATCAGTAAGCGGGTGTATGTACGTGTTCATCATCAGAGAAAAACATCTCTGGGAGAAACGTCCGAATATCCGCCTTAACACACCCAGCATCCGAGACGCGCGTTTGTAAACGGCTTCGCATTGCAGACCATTTTTCAGGCTACCGCAAATCCAGACACCCAGGTCTTTTTCTTCTTTGGTGTACTCCAGGATATTGTTGCCAAGCTTGTATGAATGAGAAAAGCTTAGCACACGACCAATGTGCATGATTTGAGACTTCTGCATGTTTAGCGTTAGGTTATTTTCAGATAACCACATTTGCACAGCATCCAAGTCACTTTGAAGCACACTGCAATCCTCGGCAGTGCTGATTTTTTTCCATATTTTTATGTCATCTGCGAACAGAACCCTCTTACTGCCGCGTGGTGTTGGCAGGTCATTCATATAGATCAGAAACAGTATCGGTCCGAGCACGGATCCCTGTGGAACACCGCTAGTGACGTCGATTTCCTTCGACAGTATACCGTCAACTCGAACCCGTATATGTCTTTTGCTGAGATAGTCTCGCAGCAAGTCATACAGTCCTCCAGCAATACCGTGTTTCTTTAGCTTTTTCAGCAGTAAGTTGTGATCAACTCTGTCAAAAGCCTTAGAAATGTCTAAGTAGCATGCATGAATACTGCCTCCAGCGTCCACTACACTAGTCCAGTCGTCCAAACATGTCAGCAAATTAGTTAGACAAGAGCGGTTTCTGCGAAATCCGTGCTGGGCAATTGTCAAGAGTCCGTTTGATTCCAGGTGGCGCACTACTTCTGCAGTGATTATGCGCTCAAAAACCTTCGAAACCGAAGACAGCAATGTCACAGGCCTGTAATTTTTTTCTTCTGTACGGCATCCACTTTTGTAAATTGGTGTAATTATTCCCAGCTTCCAATCAATTGGTACCATTCCGACTTGAAGCAATTCGCTAAACAGACGAGACCTTTTCCCGAGAGCTGCGCATGACAGCTTTTGAGGAGCTTCGGTGAAATTTCGTCTGGTCCCGGAGATTTCTTTGCGTTTAACTTTCTTAAGTGCTGCGCAACCACCATGGGAGTAATTATTATTTCACTCAGAGTGGGACGATCATATCGAAAGCTTGGTTTCTGTTCGTGCTCTGCGGATTTCGGTGCAAATACTCCAGCATAAAAGTCTGCTAACAAATCAGCGGTTTGTTCAACGGATTCTGTGAAGCCGGACGAAGTTTTCAGGGCAAAGACTCCTGGTGTAATATTTGTTCTATCGTTTACAAGTCTATACAAGAGCTTCGGATTCTGGTGCATCTGAGTAATCAATTTCGATTGGAACTCTTGTTTATCATCTCGAATTAAGCTGATAACTTTGTTTCTCAGTCGTGTAAATTGTGATGAAGCTTGTGTTTCAAAAGTGGAACGTTACCTAAAACATGCTCTATGCAAAATGATCATGTGCTTGCATTTCCATCATACAAATGTTTTTACATTATGAATACACGACATAACAATGAGATAAAAATAAATCTTAGTGGAATTTTATTCAAACTTTGTTCTTGTAAAACGACTCTATGTAAAGAAAACAAGTTGCGCTGGTGTGCCACTGTTGAATAAGATTGGTACGGCCAATCTGTTCAATCACATGAGACCACACTCATATAGAAAACATTTGAACCAACGACGGTGAACAAAAAAGCTCATTTGCTTTCAATTCCATCACACACACACAACTCACGACCGGTTTCGTGTTGTTTGAACTCATCAGGTAGGGACAGTAGGATCAGAATCCGCATGCGCTTGAAAGAGCGTAAGAATGGTAAACAAGTTGCGCTTGTATGATACTGTTCAGTAAGGTTGGTACGACCAACCTGTTCAATCATGCGTCAGAACTCATGTATAATAGAGTTAAATCTATAACTAGGAACCAAAATGCTCATTTGCATGCTTCTCCATCACATAAATGGGTTTAAAGACTGTCTACATGAGTGTGGGCTCATGTAATTGAACATGTTGGTTTTATAAACCTTATCCAACCGTAGCATTTAAGCGTAACGTGTTTACCATTCTTCTACTGTTTCAAGCGCATGCCGATCCTGATCCTACTGACCCTACCTGATGAGTGCAGACAACACGAACACGGTCGTAGGTTGTGTGATGGAAATGCGTTCAAATGAGCTTTTTCTTTCATGGTCATGTGTTTTAACCCTGTCTACATGATTGTGGGCTCACGTGATTGAACAGGTTGGTCGTACCAACCTTATTCAACAGTGGCATACAAGCACAACTTCAAGATTCAAGATTCAAGACTTATGGTTGAAAAAGCGATTAACTTTACAATAACCACAGAGTGGAAATATAGGTACAAATGTATATATATAAGTATAAAGAAAATCAAAATCAATGGGACAATGATAGCTTATTAATAGTTTGGGGAAAAATTTGGATTAGCTCTCATATAATCGTCAAGTTTTGATTTGAATATAGATAAGCTGTTTGAGCTTACCAAATCGGAAGGTAGGGAATTCCAAGCAAAGCACACACGTACGGAATAAAAATACCTGCGGCATTTCCGTTTGCAATGTGGTATTCCCAACTTGCAACCATGGCCACGGCTGTTGCTTGAAGTTCGAAGGTGGAATAATATATCCAGGGAGTGGGAAACAGTAGTTAGTATTTTGTATGCGAGGATGAGATCACCTCGCATTCTCCTTTGTGCAAGTGTACTCATTTCCAGTTGTCTGAGTCGCCTGGCGAATGACATATTTTCGAGACCAATGACAAGCTTAGAAGCTCTCCGGTATATGCGATCCAGGAGTAAGATGTCTTTTTGGAGCCATGGTGTCCAGGCTTGTGCGGCATAATCTAGAACCGGGTGTATATATGTATTCATCATGAGAGGAAAACACCCCGGGGAAAAACGTCCAAATATCCGCCGTAGCATGCCGAGCAGCCGAGACGCGCTTTTGTAAACGGTTTCGCATTGTAGACCATTTTTCAAACTGCCGCAAATCCAGACACCTAGGTCCTTTTCTTTTTCAGTGTACTCCAGGTTAATGTCGCCGAGCTTGTATGGATAGGAAAAGCCAAGGTCACGACCAATCTGAATCATCTTCGACTTTTTCATATTCAATGACAGTTTATTTTCAGATGACCAGTTGAACAAAGCACTCAAATCGTTTTGCAGCAAGATACAATCGTCAGCATTTCTGATTTGCCTCCATACTTTTATATCGTCAACAAACAAAACCATCTTACTATCATTTGGTAGTGGTATATCGTTCATATAGACTAGAAACAGTATTGGTCCAAGCACTGAGCCTTGTGGAACTCCGCTAGTGACATCGATGTTCTTCGATAGTAGGCCGTCCACACGAACTCGGATGTGTCTGTTGCTGAGGTAATCTCTTAGCAATTCGTATAGTCTTCCAACAACACCGTGTTTTTTAGCTTGTTCAAGAGTAAATTGTGATCAACTCTGTCGAACGCTTTAGAAATGTCCAGGTAGCACGCATGAATACAGCCTCCCGCATCTACAATCCTCGTCCAATCGTCTAAGCTTGTCAGCAAATTTGTTAGACAAGAGCGATTTCTGCGAAATCCATGTTGGGCAACTGCCAAAAGTTGATTCGTTTCCAGATGTCGCACGATTTCTGCGGTTATTATTCGCTCAAAAACTTTTGATACCGAAGACAGCAAGGTCACCGGCCTGTAATTTTTAACATCAGAACGGCAACCACCTTTGTAAATGGGTATTATTTGTCCCAGTTTCCAGTCTTGTGGCACTACGCCAGCTTGGAGCAAATTATTGAACATGCAAGATAGAGGTTCAGATAGCTGCGCATGGCAGGTTTTGAGCAGCTTTGGAGTTATCTTGTCTACCATTCTTCTACTGTTTCAAGCGCATGCGGATCCAGAAACTCAGAAACTCAGAACTCAGAAAATTGTATGGTAAAAAAGCATTAAGCTTAACAATAACCATAGGATGACAAGGTATATGGAACATATAAAAATATATAAAAAATATGAAATATCTCAAAAATCAATAGGGACATTCGCATAACGCATGGTTCGTCATAAACTCATCGAGTTTGGAAGCGAAAACGTCAACAGATTCTGATCGTGTGATTTCTCCAGGCAAATAGTTCCAAGTGAAACAAATTCTTACGGAGAAGAAATTACGACGTATATCCAATCGAGAATGCGGAATGCTTAAAGCCTTTGAATGTGTTCGTGTTCTAGTAAGGTCATTGGGCTTTAGCAAGTGTTTAATGGGATGGTTTACAGAATGCAGGATTTTGAAGGTCAACATAAGGTCACTACGTATCCGCCGTTGGGTAAAATCTTGTAGGTTCAGTTTTAACATTCGCTCTGTGAAAGGCAAATTTCTGTACCGGGAGACCAACTTTGTAGCACGATGATAAATCCTGTCGAGTAGTTCGATATCCTTCCTCAGCCATGGTGCCCAGGCTTGGATGGAATATTCATTAACAGGACGTATATACGTGTTAATTACCGGGGGTAGGGTTTAGGGCGTAAAAATCCGGAATATTCTTTTGAGAAGACTCAAGATACGGTAGGCTTTATTGTTCACCATCCGGCAATGCTGTGCCGGCTTCAGGTTAAACGAAACCCAGATACCCAGATCTTTTTCTGCTGTGTTCCAGACGAGATCTTGCGTGCTAAGCTGATACGTGTGGTGCAGAGATTTCCCAAGCTGCAGCATTTTACATTTCGCAGGGTTAAATGGTAACTCATTTAACTGCGACCAACGAAATAAGATGCTTAGATCCCGTTGTAATGCCATACAGTCATTAACAGACCTGACACGTTTCCATATTTCAATATCATCGGCAAATAGTATCAAGTTGCATCCAATATCCTCTACTATATCGTTCATATACACCAAGAATAGAAGAGGTCCAAGCACCGAGCCTTGCGGAACTCCACTCGTGACGTCTATTTTTCTAGATAATGTGCTGCCAACGCGAACTTGGACGTGTCTATCAGTAAGATAGTCCCTTATCCAATTCAGCAATATTCCCGTTATTCCATAGGATTCGAGCTTTTTAATTACGATGTCATGGTTGACTCTGTCGAAAGCTTTGGAAATATCGATGTAGCAAGCATGTACAGCCTCACCTTCGTCTAGTGCCTTGGTCCAATCCTCGAACGTGGTAAGAAGGTTAGATAAACAGCAACGACCTCTTCGAAAACCGTGTTGTGCTGCGGTCAAAATATTTTGGTTTTCAAAATGTTCTCTTATGCGCGCAGTCACAATGCGTTCCATTAATTTGGAGATCACCGGAAGTAACGTTACCGGTCTATATTTTGCTGTGTCTGAACGGCTACCGCCTTTATAAATAGGAGTTATCATCCCTGCTTTCCATTGCGGTGGTATTTTTCCTTCATTTAAGCTGAGATTGAATATGCGAGTGAGAGGAGCAGTCAAAGCAACGCGACACCTGCGAAGTACGGCGGGGTAATTTTGTCTGCGCCAGGGGATTTCTTTTCGTTTAGTCGACAAAGTTCCCGCCCAACCATGTATTCGTTGATAGTCATTTCACTTAATAATTCGAAATGTGGTGAACTTGATGAAAGTTGATATGGTATACAACGCTTTGGATTGAAGACAAATGAGTAAAACGTTGCTAAAGCGTCGGCGGTATCTTGGGCAGTGTGGGTCAATCCATGAGGTGTTAGTACAGAAAATACACCTGGTTTGATCTTTGATCGTTCATTTACTATCTTGTAGAGAAGCTTAGGATTCTTTTCCATTCTCTTAACCCTTAACTGCCTGAATTATGTTTTACATCGAAATAATTTTTTTCTCCTGCATTTTTGTGATTTAACTGCTCTCCTTATATGGGGACAGAAAGTATTTTTAGTTTTTTTTATATATTACGGAAAATAAAAAAATGGGACAAATTCGGTACAATCGTCCTGTGGTGGCACCTTTTTCATTGATTTCCAGCTGTAGTCAGCTATATGAGACATAAAAGTTATAAAAAGATTTCTTAATTAATTTTTTAATGTGAAACACACAGAAGGTAGATAAATAGGTTGAATAGAAAATAATGTATTTCCTTCATGCAGTCATCGCGATCAAAACCCATGGAATGCCGCAAAACAGTTCTTATGCATGTCTAAGCATAAGTGGACATTGCATTTGGCGCATAATATCTTCGTCTTTCCAGGATAGTTTTTGAACCTGCATCGGTTTCTTTTCTCTCGACACAAGGCACATGTGCCACTTGTCCAACCTCACAACGTCGGATGGGGCTCCACAGCTTCTTTTTGCTTCACCTCTTAGAGATGGGCGTCCACGTTTAGGAGGCAAGGAAATTTTTACCTGCTTTGGTAAGGGTGAAAGCTACCTCAAGTTTGAAGGAAGCAAGTTGGAGCACTTCTTTTTTTGGAAGGGAAAGCCTCTTGCAGTCTCTACGATAACAAAGCCATGAATTAACTATAGCCATGTCAATGAAGTGATAGATCAGACGGTGATAAGCTTTCTTTGATTTCATGCTTATTCTATACAAAGAAAGAAGATGGTCTGCCAAATCTACACCACCCATTGACTTATTGTATCGTTTCACAATAATAGGGCAAGGTACTTCAATGGACCTCTTTGTAGTTTTATCAAATCTACGGACAGTTGATAGAGGATTTGCCCTGGCAAATGTAGACACCAAATTGACTACTGTGTTGTCGTACCAGCGAACCAGGGTGACACCTGAATGTCCCTTCACCAGTTCTTTCTCCTCAAAGGAACCCCTGCCTCTTTTCATTAGGCGCTTGTCATTCTTCATGTTTTTTGGTAAGCAAGCTAATCGTGGCAGTCTAACTGTGCCGCAACAAAATATTCCTACATCTGTCAAGTATTGCAGAAGGGGCACAGAGGTGAACCAGTTATCAAAAAATACAAGATGGTTCTCATTGGAAGGAATGGTCTTGGCAAGATGTAGCACAATATCTGAGCTAGCACCGATGTTTGGGACGTTGGGATCATCGATGGGGGATATTTTCCCAATATATGGGATGAAATCGCACATCATCCCACGATCGTCAGCGAGTACGAAACGTTTGTAGCCAAACTTTTTAGGTTTATTTGACAGGTATTGTTTGAGCCTTGATCTGCCGTTGTATGCCGGATGTCACATATTTGAGACATATATTCCGACAGTCATATTTCGCAAGGAAAAATATTTCATCATTCGTGTATACGTTGAATGTGTTCAGAAGATGTCTATAAATGAAGCAAAAAATTATCAATGTATATACTTACAAGGTTTTTCAGCCATTGCACGCGGAAAAATGAAGCACGGAGCGAAATTTTACAAGCGTCACCTCACTTCCGAAGTTTGTTGACAACTGGCGCGCCACATGGCTCAGCCGTCTCAAACGCATACCAAACGAGAGCAGAATGTGTGCCGATTCCGATACCCCCGGCATACGAAAATGATCTGTCTAATTTAACCTATCATATGCCTTTAAATTTTGTGTACCGAATTTGCCCCATTCGTCCGTTAAGGGTTAGCAATTCCATTGGAATTGCATGCGATCTTCTCTTACAAGAGTAGTGACTCGATTCCGTATCTTACAGAATCGTTTCCAAGTTTCTTCCGTACCAAACTTCTTATGAGTTACCCAAGACTCTCGCTTAACAGCTAACCATTTCTTCGTTCTACTCCGAATAACAAACTGGTTGTTGTAGCTGAATTTGTGTGGTACAAAAATCGAGTTTTCGTAAATCTTCGAATTGAGATAATTTAGAAACGAATTGTAATATGAGCCAGGATCCATTGAATCAAACTCATGTGTGTATGCATCCCGGAGACTGATATTTAAGGATTCAAATTGTATTTTCCTTATGACTTTCGTCTGTTCACACAATCGTTTCGCACTACATACATAATCAAACAAGAGCACAACATGATCACTCTTCCCCAGTGGTGCCAGGTAGTGTATACCCTCTACTGCGGTTGCCTCAGGCGTTAAGACAAGGTCAAGGGTTGAAGGTTGGTCAAGACCCCGCCAGCGAGTTGGCTGGTTAACGTGATTATGTAGTGAAGCAAATTCTATAACCTCCTTGAATTTATGTTCAAACGAATGCAGGGAGTGCTCACCTCTCGAAAACAGATGCGGGAGATTAAAATCGCCAATGATTAGCAATTGCATAGTCTGGCATCTTGTGATGTGTTGCAATGATTCGATGAGCTTATCATTGTATGAGCTTTCGGATGAAGGCGAGCGGTAAATGATGCCGATCGTACATTCATCTCCATTGACTAGCTTCACTGAACACCACATCGTATCAGGAAGGCTGAGGTCAGGATGATCGATGACGTTACACTGCGATAAACGTTCGTGATAGTAGACTGCAACTCCACCACCGGATCTTCGATCACGATCGCGACGAAGTAGTATCATTTTCGGAATCAAAAGCTCAGCATCAGTCATGCAGGGCTGGAACCAAGTCTCTGTAACTGCAACCAAATCGAATCTATCACAAAGCTCACATAGTTCAGCTAATTTTTTAGTTAAACACTGAGCATTTGTATATATGCACCTGATCATATTTGTCTTACACAATGTCGAATCGTGTACTGTAGCTATTGGTCCGACTCGCGATGAGCCGGACCCTTTTCGTTTTTTGGGGTAACATTTGAACTGTTAATAACAAGATTGCAATCAGGCTGTGGTTGCGATGGTTCTCTGGGTTTCAGTGAGGGAATATGCTTGGGCACACTTAGTCTCACGTCTGGAGCTATCACTTGACATTCAGATTGAACCTCATCACTAGGCGTTTGTGGGTCGTTGCTATCCGTTTGCTTGCTTTCGGCTATTACCCTGGGCAAGCTCAACATGACGTTTTGTGGTAAGTTTTTTCTATTAGCTTTCCATTCACGTTTGATAGTATCCGTCATTTCTGTTGTGAAAAAGGTTAGCTTTAAAGGGCTAGGACCTTGCCCTTTATAGTTGGCAGACCGCGGTATCCTAAGAGCATCCACAAGTATGGCATTTTTAATACCAATTGTTTCGGCTAGATATTTCCATTGTTTGTGGTCGTGCTCAGACTTTTCTTGAGAAGGTACGTCAGCAGCATCTTCCGGAATTACAATACTTCTCGGATTACATTCTCCACGAGATTTCTGCGACGACTTTCGCTCCCACCATGGTAAGTCTGCATGGATACGACATGTAGCCTCTGGAACACATCTAAGAATGTAAGCATTTAATAGTACGTTTTCCACGTCCTCCGCAGATTGCAACGTTATTCTTAAAAGGCGAGGATCATCCTTGTGAGGAGAATTCAGGTGGCGGTTTAATCGAACTATTGATGAAAGAGTAACTGCGGCCATTCTCATCTGACTGCAGAGTTTATACCACTCAGCTAAGTCATGTTTTTGCTTAGCTTCAAACAGCGTTTCCTGCGACTCGGTCACGTTTGTACATATAACGCTTAGGTTTACACCCGCGGATTTTGTTTTATAATGTGAGTCAGTCATTTTAGTAGCAGTGGTTTTTTTGAGTCCTTTTTCGTTTCCGTTAAGTCGAGGAGTCACTGATCCCATCGAACGCCTCTCCGTTTTAGTCACCATCTGCGCGGTAATCTGGGCAAATGTTGGCCTCGAGTATGATGGATTATCTACCGGCTCTTCGGCAGTAACCTCTAAGTCGGGTAACGACGGTGTCTTTATGACGTTTATTATCAGTTCATTTAGTTTGTGTATAGTGGATTCCATTCCATTTAGACGCGTCTCAATATCATATTCAGGGGTTTTCATCGCCGAGGCTGACGGTGTTGATTTGGCCTTGCAAACCAGACACACATAACAAACACCAGGGCAATTATCTCCATTAATAATCGATACTAAATCCGAGGTCAGCGATTTGTCGCATTTAGCATGAACTTTCGACAAACAATCGTAACACGTGACATACTTTGCCTTAGGACTTACCGACTTTCGGCAAACCGCACACATGCAGCCCGGTGCGCTTTGTTTTCGTTTCGGGGTCATCCGGTCAGGGTTATGAGCAGCACTGTTCAGTGGTTTGTGCACAAGCATTGGCTCGGTCGAGCGATCGATGATGAATATTGTGTGCGCGACAAAAATTTCAGTGTTCACGAAAAAGAGCGAAATCAGAATTTAATCCGGTGATACTCTTCAGTAGTTGATCGCACGATGTTGAAAGTAGGACCAGTCGACGGCAAAGAATAAGATCTTTTGAATGACGTTAATCCCTTTGAGGACTTGAAGAGTATTAACAGAGTTGCACGCGTAAATCCAATATGGGAAAATCACGATGAATCCCAATTTGCTCGTATTATCGAATACCGCTACGAGAGTGGTATATCCAGAAAGCTGACTTCGAGAGGAGTCCAACAACGTATAATATATCCACGTAAGAGTAAGTTTAAGAACAGTATATCCTGATAATCAGGAGCTCAAAATAATGCGACCGCACGGCACGTCGTCTCAGATATATATCTAGGTTCCAAAGTTGGTGCAATGTAGCATTGGTAACTGTTTGGAATATTTTTGCAACATTCCAATAACAGCATGATTGTAGTTTTTGTTTAAAGTCAGATTTTTTATTACTAAGTAGTATATGACGTTCGGAAAGCAGGACGGAAGCACACGACCGGTTTCGCGGAATTATCCTCAAATTCGCAAATAAATGGGTTTAGCACAAAGTCCGAATGTCAGGTCGGGTGAGATAACGGGAGTTAAGGGACAGGTAACGGTGTTTCGTGGGCTGAAGACAGTGGAGAAGACATGGACTAGAACTTCGGCCGATTGCGATGCTGTGGTTGTCGTTCCATCACGTGTCTTTAGGACTCAGAACTCAGAAAATTGTATGGTAGAAAAAGCATTAAGCTTAACAATAACCATAGGATGACATGGAACATATAAAAAATATAAAATATCTCAAGAATCAATAGGGACAATAGAGCGGCAACTCCTGGTTTCACCCTTGACCGGTTATTTATGATCTGGTAAAGAATTTTGGGGTTTGATTCCATTTTGTGGAGTAAATGATTTTGATAATTCAGTTTGTCATGAACAACAAGTTTGTTTACCTTATTTCTCAGCAAACGGAATGTCTCCCAACTCTCAACAGTGGTATCATGTTGATGAGCCCGCCATGCAGCATTTCGCAAGGTCAACCATTTTCGTGTTCGGCTACTCAGCTTAAATGCATATCCATTTTTGCACCTTTGGAACAAGATGAGAGTGCATTTCAACGGCAAATTTATGTTCGTTTATCATCCACTGCCACTGATCGTGCACGTTGTCGGACTCAAGACCCGGGCCTGTGGCGTTCTTAAGAGCAGTTTTAAGTTGGCAAAATTCAATTTTTCTAATCACCTTGTTGATGTCACTTGTTCTGATTGCCTGGCAAATATAATCAAACGTAATAACTAAGTGGTCAGTGAGTCCTAACGCAGCTTCACAAGTGAGACTTTCAATCACGTGCTCTTCATTTGTCAGTATCAAGTCCAAGATAGACGGCGCATCAGTACCACGAAATCGGGTATTGTTGAAAATATGGTTGTAGAGTGGAATTTCTTCCAGCAACTGTTGATATAAAGCATTTAAGGAATTTTCTGGGTGATCTGAATTTCCCTTAAAGTTCGGCAGTTTGAAGCCTCCGATCACAAGAAGCGCAACACCACCTCCTCGAGTCAGGCGATCGCGACGAAGTAGAGACACACCTTCAATGGCAACTTCATTGTATGTTAAAGTTGGATGAAACCATGTCTCAGTTACGGCAATCACGTCTGGTGAGTGTGTGGTAGTTAGTTCAGTCAGTTCGTGTAGTTTGTTTTTCAAGCATAGGGCTTTCGTATACAAAAATTTAACAGTCGATGTTGACAGCAAAGACGGTTCATGAGATAAAATTATTGGGACGGCTCGGCCTGAGTCGGTGGGTAGGAAATTTTCTTCGCCGACTGCGGTTGAGTCGGCCGAATTCTTTTTTCTCCAGGTTTGGATTTTTCACTCTGCTCAGTATTTAGACTTTCGGTGTGATCCTTGTTGTCAGTGGTTTTGAGGTGTCTAGGAATAATTTTAATCTCTCGGGGCAATTTGTATCGAAATTGCTTCAAATTTTTAAGAACGGCATCAGCCATACTGTCTGTCAACAGAGTCTGTTTTAGAGGGCGCGGAGCGTTACCTTCGTATTTTAGTGATGTTGGGATCCTAAAGGTATTGATAACAGTCGTCTTATTCGTTTGGATAGCGTCACTTATAAATTTCCATTGTTTTATATCGTGGTTGAAGTTACACTTTGTATCTGGACTATCAGCAGCTTCAAGTACGTTCAGGATTATAAGACTACGACTGTCGACTACGACTTTCCCAGTGTTCCTATTTACTGCCGATTTTGCCCATTCTGACCAGGGTATATCAACAAAGATGGGTGTTGTGTTTTCTTCTCCGTCTCGTAACAAGTATTCAGATAAGAGTATATCTTCTAGTTCTTTTTCACTTTGCAACACTACCTTGAGCAATCTTGGTTTATCTTGGTGCGGCACATTGGGAGCACGAGTCAAGCGAGTCATTGAAACCGGATTGATTGTTTTTAAACTCATCCTAGTGCACAGTTCCGACCATTTGGTTGAATCGTGCTGCTGTCTATTCGAGAATAGTGTCTCAGTTGCCTCTGGTACTTTGGTACAGATAATGCGTCGCGAAACCCGTTTTGAAGATGGTTTTTTAAACACAACACTAGAGAAGGATGGCTTTAGTTTTGACGCCGTTGTATCCATCTCTTTGGTGTCTTGTAGCAGTATTTCGCAACATTTAGGGGCACTAGTAGTGTTTAAAGATGAATTTGAGTGTTTCGGATCCTTTGTTGTCGATTTCATCAGAAGCTCTATTGAATTTCTCATTTTGGCAAACTGGTTTTCCAGGTGTGCCAGTCTACTCTCCATTTGATTAAGGTCTTTCCCTACAGTCAAGTCATTAGTTTTATGGCGGACGTCTTTATTCGAATGTCTACAGCTTGTACAAACAAAACAAACGGATGGGTGTTTCTCATCGTTGACAACCCTCACGCAATCATCAGTTAAATTCTCGTCACATGACGAACCCGCAAAAAGTACATTTAACCCTTTCATGCCTGAATTATTTTCTAACCAGAAATAAAATATTTTTTCTTCGGAAACGAGTTGCCCAGGGGTGAAATAACACAAATAATATAAAAAGTATGTGATATTCACATAATTGAGAAAATAGCAAAATGTAACCAATTGGTTACATCCGGCATAAGTCACCAGTGTACGATTTTGGTGACTTCTGCCGGATGTAACATAATGGTTACAAGGTAGTTCTTTTTGCAAGGTAGTTCTATTTGCGGATGATGTTAAACTTTGGATGCGAATAAAATCAACTGCAGACTGCGTAAAACTACAAAGTGATTTAGATGCACTATACGCATGGTCAGTTAGAAATAAACTGCCGTTCAATTTTCAAAAAGGCAAGTTTCTACAAATCGGTAAGCCCTTTTAGTACGAATATCACTTTGGGCAGACGATTTTGAGCTGGACCGAATCGGAGAAGGATCTTGGAGTCTGGATATGTGGCAGCTTAAAGAACAGCGTGCATTGTGAGGTCATTTACAAGCGTGCTTCAAAGCTTCTAGGTATGCTTCGACGGATCTTCAGAACCATTACACCTGTAACGTTGCCAAGCATCATGAAGACCTACTTAATTCCCACAATGTAACATGCATCGCAAGCATGGACTCCGTGGATGAAAAAAGATATATTCTTGCTTGACAGGATATATCATAACTCATAACTCCATCCTATGGTTATTGTTAAGCTAAATGCTTTTTAGACCATTACAACTTTGAATCACTTTGAATCATCGTGCAACTAAACTCGTGCGTGATTTTCGAGACCTTACATACGAGGAAAGGTTGAAAAAGCTAAAGCTCCCCACTCCCCTTCAACGTAGACTTCGAAGTGACGTTATCATTACTTACAAAATATCGAATATTCCAGATCATCCACTCAAACATTTGTTCAAATACCGTGAATCAGGAATTATACGTAGCCACTCAGCGGCACTAAAAATCCCCCATTCCCGTACTAATTGTCGTCGATATTTCTATTCGGTACGTGTCTGTTTTCTGTGGAATGCCCTTCCCGAAGCAATTATCACCTCTCCCTGTATTCAAACATTCACTCGAACCTTGGACACTTATTTGTTACATCACGATTTGACGATGCATGTGCATTGACTCAGGGTAAACATATTACTTGACTCCAGTGACATCGTATAATTGTTTTTTTATACCTCTTGTTGAACGCATATTTACAATGATATGGTAATTGTGAAGCTATGTGCTTTTTGTGACCATAAATTCTTTAATCTTGAATCTTGAATCTATTTAAACGCAACGAATTTCGAAGATTTTCTGATTTATTCCAATTTTTTTACATAATGTCTTTATAGGCATGACTAAGTTTATACTGGAACAAATTTTACATTAACTGAGACTTTCACACGATTTTTATTCGGCTCACAAAACTGCGAATTGTGAGGATAAGTTCGAAACCCGTGCCAGCACATACTTTCTCTTTCACTGTAGACAAGTCAATGATGATTGCAGTTGACAAAATTCTGTATGCCACCGTGCAAAAAAAATTCGAAAAATTCAGTTAGAATTAGCTTAAAATGACTTGCGAAATTCATGTAACCAAAAGGTTAAATCCGTCCTGAAAAGGTTAACCGAAACATTATCAACGCTTACCGGAGCTATGCACGTGATGCAGAGGTCACGACCATTCCGTGTCGCCGTCGCGTGAATACTTCTCACGGTCACAGATGGATCGATTTTTTTCTTGGTCCGGACAGTGGATCTAGTGACACGTTCGCTCATGTTTGTGGGTTGTTTAGGCCTTGCCGGCTGATCGATAATCGGTGTTATGTCCCTTGAGTGATTTGATTAGGTATCGAAACTTGTAGCTCAATGTGGTCTTTGCAATGATTGCAAAATCTGTCGGATAGCTGGTGCTGGAAAAAACTTTGTGCGCGTGAACAAAACGTTCTTTTCCCGTCAAACTGATTACTGTAAACTGACTTGCAAGATCGAAAAGTATGAAATTCGATAGATATCGTTGAGTGATACTCGGAATTCTTCAACTGGTATAAATCCGTGCAGATGCAACGAAGATATGATCGAAATTGTCAGAGCGACGAAAAATACGTCCGCACAGTAGTTTCGTTAGTATAACACCAGATGATTGTACGACGTCTGGCGGTAATGAGTTTCATCAGAAAAAGCGCGCACGGAAAAGAAGAATTGATGACATTTTCGGGGATAATGTGATATATCCAATGTCAATGTGTGATTGCGTGTGGTATGACTTGACCAGAGGCGGAATAGATGCCTCAAAGGAAGATTCTTTGGGTTCAGTATTTTGTGACTATGACGCTTAGGTGACGGTGTGGTTGAACATTGGCTGCGGGATTTCCAATGTTTTGTTATTTTGAACGGCGTCAATGATAGCACGAATTTTCTGACTGCCGTCAGAACACTGTTGATAGGGAAAGTTAATATTTGGTTCCGATTAAACCGAAATTTCAATTTGTGAGTTAACGGTTCAAAGTGATTCAAAGTTGTAATGGTCTAAAAAGCATTTAGCTTAACAATAACCTTAGGATGGAGTTATGAGTTATATACAATAAAAAGAAGAAGAACAGGGAAACTCATGTAGTGTAAATCGTATCAAAATTTGGGTTTTCTCTCAAGTATTTGTCCAAATTAGCTTTAAAAATATCCAGGTTGGGTGAGTGTGTAACAATGGAGGGGAGAGTGTTCCATGTGAAGCTTACACGTACAGCATACGAATATCTTCGACAGTTCAGTCTTGAATTGGGAATAAGCACTGTAAGTTCATGTTTCCGACTGGCACGGGGTGGCGAGCGTGTGAAAAGTTTGGACAAGGGATGGTTAGGGACGTGCATAATGTTGTACATCAGTATGAGGTCACCTCTTAGTCGACGACAGCGAAAGTCGAAAAGATTGAGACTCCTCAAACGTTCTTCATATGGTTTAGCAGCTAGTCCGGGTACAAGCTTTGTGGTTCGGTGGTAAATACGCTGCAGAAGATTGATGTCTTTCTGAATCCAGGGTGACCAAGCCTGAACAGCGTACTCCATCGCTGGTCTCAGATAGGTGTTCATGATACGGGGTACTGACTGATTCGAGAATCTGCCGAAAAATTCGTTTCAATAACGCCAATACTTGTGACGCCTTTTTGTATACCGCTTTGCACTGCAGTGAAGTCTTCAGACTTGAACTGGTCCAAACACCCAAATCCTTCTCTTCAGTTGTCCAGACGAGTTGGTGGGACCCAAGAGTGTAGTTGTAATTAACAGTCTTTCCAATGTTTAACGCCTTGCACTTTTGGAAGTTGAATGGTAGTTTGTTTCTCAAAGACCAATCGTGCAATGTGTTTAGATCCTTCTGCAAAGTTTCACAGTCATCATTGGTACGTATGCTTCTCCAAAGCTTTATATCGTCTGCAAATAACATAATCTTGCATTTAACACGCTCGGGAATGTCGTTTGCGTAGATCAAAAACAAAATCGGTCCGAGGACCGAACCCTGGGGCACTCCGCTCGTAATTTTAATGGTTTCGATAAGGCGCCGTCAACTCTGACTTGGGCACTCCTGTCGCGTAAATAGTTTTCTAGCCAAGCAAGAAGTTTTCCTGTTATCCCGTGCAATTCAAGTTTCTGGATTAAAATACTATGATTGACGCGGTCGAAAGCCTTTGACATGTGGATGGAGTAACCATTGTCCACTCATTCAGTCCAGTCGTTTAAGGTGAGCAAGAGATTAGATAGACATGAGTGATATTTCCTTAAACCGTGCTGTTCAGTCGCAAGCAGTCTATTGGTTTCAAGGTGATTGGTTATATTTCTCTCTAACACTCTAACTCTCTAACACTTTAGAAATTACTGGCAACAACGTAACCGGTCTATAATTCGCAGCGTCAGATCGACTCACGCCCTTATAGATTGGCGTGATGATGCTAGATTTCCATTTCGCGGGAACGATACTATTTTCGAGTGAAATTTGGAATACCGTGCTGAGTGGACCACACAATGAGGATGCACATTGTTTGAGACACTCGTACAGTATCAGTTTCTGCGACGATTGTTGCATTCGACGCAGGATTACAACGATGAAATAAACATGCAACGCTAACTGGTAGATTATTCCGTCCAGAGTTTCCGAACGGAGCAGCAAGGAGAAACGACACTGGATAAAGCAATAAGGAACGATCAGAGAGAACAGCGCATCGCGTTGATCAATTGTTTTCAGGACAGCAAACAAGTAGAATTATTAAAGATGAATTCTGTATGAAAAGCGAAGATTTGTGAATTAGAAGGAAAAGTCAACTAATGAAGATTTATAGCAAGAAGGATGCCTGATTTTCGTTTGAAGCGCAAGTATTTTGCGTGTAAATAATAAAGATATTGAGAAAGATTCTGTAACAAAAAGCATTTTTCGATTGGAGTGAGGCGTTAATAAGAATTCTAGATACAATCAACATTATTGCAAATATCGATTAAGTGCAATCAACTTAATATAAACCAATTGTCGATATTTTGAACCGATCAGGTATGACGACCGCGCGTATTCATTATATGATATCCATCATTTATCTATATTTATCTATATTTTCATTCTGTTGTTCTATAGAACGTAAAAACCTTCAACGTACGACGCTATTCAACCCAGATGTTCAAATGTTCTCGTTAACCGTCTTTTGAATTTCTGTTACAACGTCATGCTACAAAGATGTTTTATGCCCTCAGATAAGGTTTGATAAGATATTTGTCGTCCAGTCGAGACGATCTACTTGAAGCGTGCGAAATGGAACAGTTCTCATTAAAAAGTTTATAACTTATTACGGATCCTGATCTTACTGTCCCTACCTGATGAGTGCAAACAGCACGAAACCAGTCGTGTGGTGTATGTGATGGAAATGCACGCAAATGAATATTTTTGTTCATGATTATGGGTTTAACCCCATTAAACATGTGTTTGGACACATGTGATTGAACAGGTTCGTCGTACCACCAATATCCAATAGTGGCATACAAGTACAACTTGTTTACGATTCCTCCACTGTTTCAGGTGCATGTGGATCCTGATCTTACTGTCCCTACCTGATGAGTGCAAACAGCACTTCGGTACTTATACTGAGCTGACGTGCGGTCGCACTTTTGACCGTCTCTTCGCCAAATCTACTCGGATTTTAACAATTCCAAAACCCTTTGTTACATTTTGACCAGAGCTATCCATTAACAGCAAAGTTACCGTTTCAACGTAAATATCTCAGTTTGTTCACGCGTGCAAAATTTCTCCCACAGTTAACTATCGTACGGTTTATGCTTTCATTGCAAAGATCACATCGAACTACACATTTTGATACGCAATTCTGTGCTCTACTTTGTGTGGTTATCGAGTTATCACGGATTATTCGTAAAATGACCAAATCAAGAATTATAACCCGGCTAAATCGACCAGTCGAACGGACGACCATTCTTCAACCGGTCGTCCCAATTCAGCCTACAATGCGTGGTCCAGTCACGAGATCCAACACGCACGCGAAAAAATCGATCGATCATGGTGTGCATACGACGGTTGTTCCCCCGACAGCGACACCAAACCACCTTGACCTCTGCGCCAAGTGCCTGTACCCGGTAAGTAATGATAGTGCTCTGGTTAAATGTATTTTTTGTGATATACATGTGCACGTGGCCTGCGATGAGACTTTGACCAATGAGTGTGTAAAGATCGTGAATGATAAAAACCTCCCATCCGTTTGCTATTTCTGTATTGATTGTAGAAATTCAACAGTGAATCGTAATCGCAAGAGTACACAATTCTCTGCTAGAAACGAGACTAATACAATAGAGAATAGATTATTGAAAATGGAAGAGGAAGTTGCAAATTTAAAGAATACTCTACGACCAATAATCAAGACTAAAACAGTTGAATTGAATAATGGAATACGTTCGACCTCACCGCCACAGAGTGCTCCTGAAAAGGTTAAATTATTACACGACACTGAGGAGATTGTTAAAAAGGCCTTAAAGCCGAAACCGTCTACCTCGAATGCTCCATTAATCAATGCTGCCTCAAAAAATAAATCGCCTAGGGTTATCTGCACCGATTCGGTATCAACTAAAAAGGGCCTCGGTCGTAGAAAATACTTACGGAGAAAGGCGTTTGCAGTCGACCTCCGCTACTCACTCTAAAGCTTCTTCCCATGACTCACGAATATTAAATCAAAAAGGTTCACATTCTAAAAAGAATGACGCTGGGACACGCAACAAGAATTCTTATGCACTAAGCGTAATATGTACGAATGTTAGCGAGTCCAACGAAAGCCTGTTTGATAGGAAACACAAACACGATCTCGATAAATGGTCTCAACTTTGTCAACAAATGCAAATTCAGCATGTTATTCCTGGCAAATTGATTCGTTTAACTCGCCACTCCACCTCAGCTCATATTGATCAACCTCGCTTACTAAGGGTTACACTGAAGTGCGAGGCTGATATCGAGAACATACTGCTAAATTCGTACCGACTAAAGACGGATCCCAATTCAAAGTGCCGGATATATCCCGATGTACCATGGTGGGAAAGAAAGGGTACTTTAAACAATAAGGAAAAAACGGTCTTGCGAAGTATAGTTCTACTTGGGGTACCAGAAAATACCTCCCAAGCATCGGTTCAGGAAGCCGCAGAGCACGACTTCAAGCAGTGGCGTTACATTGCGTGTTCGCTTGATATTTCAAATGTTGTGGTCACTGACACTTTTCGGGTGCCTTTTTCGCCAAAATATAAAGGAGATGGTCCGAAACCACTGAGGATTACGTTTTTAACTAACGACATGGCTGAGATTGTAAAGTCCGAATGGAAAAAAAGCGAAAAGAGCTTTACCGAAGGACGTTAGACTTAGTCCAACCAAACCAAGTACCATGATCGAAACACATCCTCGTCTGGGGACAGCAGATGATAGCGTTCCCACCGAAATGGAAGAAATCGATGTATCAAAAAACGTCGTATGTCCGGCTCAAACCGAGTCGGACCAAATACGTCATACAGGGAACCAAATGTTGTTTCAAACTGTCAGCGCGCAATAATTAGCTCACAAGTTTCAAACTCATCGCGCGTCGGACCAATAGCTACAGTACACGATTCGACATTGTGTAAGACAAATACGATCAGGTGCATATATACAAATGCTCAGTGTTTAACTAACAAATTAGCTGAACTATGTGAGCTTTGTGATAGACTTTCACCCGATTTGGTTGCAGTTACAGAGACTTGGTTCCAGCCCTGCATGACTGATGCTGAGCTTTTGATTCCGAAAATGTCACTACTTCGTCGCGATCGTGATCGAAGATCTGGTGGTGGAGTTGCAGTCTACTATCACGAACGTTTAGCGCAGTGTAACGTCATCGATCATCCTGACCTCAGCCTTTCTGATACGATGTGGTGTTCAGTAAAACTAGTCAATGGAGATGAATGTACGATCGGCATCATTTACCGCTCGCCATCATCCGAAAGCTCATACAATGATAAGCTCATCGAATCATTGCAACACATCACAAGATGCCAGACTATGCATTGCTAATCATTGGCGATTTTAATCTCCCGCATCTGTTTTCGAGAGGTGAGCACTCCCTGCATTCGTTTGAACATAAATTCAAGGAGGTTATAGAATTTGCTTCACTACACAATCACGTTAACCAGCCAACTCGCTGGCGGGGTCTTGACCAACCTTCAACCCTTGACCTTGTCTTAACGCCTGAGGCAACCGCAGTAGAGGGTATACAATACCTGGCACCACTGGGGAAGAGTGATCATGTTGTGCTTTTGTTTGATTATGTATGTAGTGCGGAACGATTGTGTGAACAGACGAAAGTCATAAGGAAAATACAATTTGAATCCTTAAATATCAGTCTCCGGGATGCATACACTCATGAGTTTGATTCAATGGATCCTGGCTCATATTACAATTCGTTTCTAAATTATCTCAATTCGAAGATTTACGAAAACTCGATTTTTGTACCACACAAATGCAGCTACAACAACCAGTTTGTTATTCGGAGTAGAACGAAGAAATGGTTAGCTGTTAAGCGAGAGTCTTGGGTAACTCATAAGAAGTTTGGTACGGAAGAAACTTGGAAGCGATTCTGTAAGATACGGAATACGTCACGACTCTTGTAAGAGAAGATCGCATGCAATTCCAATGGAACTTGCTTAAGAGAATGGAAAAGAATCCTAAGCTTCTCTACAAGATAGTAAATGAACGATCAAAGATCAAACCAGGTGTATTCTCTGTACTAACACCTCCTGGATTGACCCACACTGCCCAAGATACCGCCGACGCTTTAGCAACGTTTTACTCATTTGTCTTCAATCCCAAGCGTTGTATACCATATCAACTTTCATCAAGTTCGCCACATTTCGAATTATTAAGTGAAATGACTATCAACGAATACATGGTTGGGCGGGAACTTGGTCGACTAAACGAAAAGAAGTCCCCTGGCGCAGACAAAATTACCCCCGCCGTACTTCGCAGGTGTCGCGTTGCTTTGACTGCTCCTCTCACTCGCATATTCAATCTCAGCTTAAATGAAGGAAAAATACCACCGCAATAGAAAGCAGGGATGATAACTCCTATTTATAAAGGCGGTAGCCGTTCAGACACAGCAAACTATAGACCGGTAACGTTACTTCCGGTGATCTCCAAATTAATGGAATGCATTGTGACTGCGCGCATGAGAGAACATTTTGAAAACCAAAATATTTTGACTGCAGCACAACACGGTTTTCGAAGAGGTCGTTGCTGTTTATCTAACCTTCTTACAACGTTCGAGGATTGGACCAAGGCACTAGACGAAGGTGAGGCTGTACATGCTTGCTACATCGATATTTCCGAAGCTTTCGATAGAGTCAACCATGACATCTTAATTAAAAAGCTCGAATCCTATGGAATAACGGGAATATTGCTGAATTGGATAAGGGACTATCTTGATGATAGACACGTCCAAGTTCGCGTTGGCAGCACCTTATCTAGAAAAATAGACGTCACGAGTGGAGTTCCGCAAGGCTCGGTGCTTGGACCTCTTCTATTCTTGGTGTATATGAACGATATAGTAGAGGATATTTGATGCAACTTGATACTTTTTGCCGATGATATTAAAATATGGAAAAGTGTAAGGTCTGTTAATGACTGTATGGCATTACAACGGGATCTGTGCACCTTATTTCGTTGGTCCCAGTTAAATGAGTTACCATTTAACCCTGCGAAATGTAAAATGCTGCAGCTTGGAAAATCTCTACACCACACGTATCAGCTTGGCACGCAAGATCTCTTCAGAAGAAAAAGATCTCGGTATATGGGTTTCGTTTAACCGTAAGCATGGACATCATTGCCTGGAGGGTGTACAATAAAGCTTGCCGTATCTTGAGTCTTCTGAAAAAAATATTCCGGATTTTTACGCCCGAAACCCTACCCCGGGTAATTAACACGTATATACGTCCTGTTATGGAATATTCCATCCAAGCCTGGGCACCATGGCTGAGGAAGGACATCGAACTACTTGACAGGATTTATCATCGTGCTACAAAGTTGGTCCCCCCCTACACAAATTTGCCTTTCACAGAACGAATGTTAAAACTGAACCTACACGATTTTACCCAACGACGGATACGTAGTGACCTCCTGTTGACATTCAAAATCCTGCATACTGAAAACCATCCCCTTAAACACTTGCTAAATCCCACTGGCCTTACTCGAACACGACACATTCAGAGGCTTTAGGCATTCCGCATTATCGATTGGATATTCGTCGTATTTTTTCTCGGTAAGAATTTGTTTCACTTGGAACTATTTGTCTGAAGAAATCACACGCTCAGAATCTGTTGAGGTTTTCGCTTCCAAACTCGATGAGTTTATGACGAACCATGCGGTATGTGACTGTCCCTACTATTTTTGAGATATTTTATATTTTTTATATATCCCATATACCTTGTCATCCTAAGGTTATTGTTAAGCTTACTGCCTCTTCTACCATAAAAATTCTCTGAGTTTCTGAGTTTCTGAGCACGAAACCGATCGTGTGGTGTGTGTGTGATGGAAATGCATGCAAATGAATATTTTTGTTCATGATTATGGGTTTAACCCCATTAAACATGTGTTTGGACACATGTGATTGAACAGGTTGGTCGTACCACCAATATCTAATAGTGGCATACAAGTACAACTTGTTTACCATTCCTCCACTGTTTCAAGTGCATGTGGATCCTGATCTTACTGTCCCTACCTGATGAGTGCAAATAGCACCAAACCGGTCGTGTGGTGCGTGTGATGGAATTGCATGCAAATGAATAATTTGAATGACATTATGTTCAACTCGATCGTGGTTCTTTGTAAGAACCCTTTTTAACAGTCGTTTCCATATATTGCTATGTTTACTACCTTAACACTGATTTACGGTCCAGTAAATAAAGTTTTACTCTCACCACCTAATGACGACAAACAGCCAGAATCAGTAGTGATATGTGAGTGAACAAATGTGAGCACAAGATTAAATTGATTGAAATTATTATGATCTTGAGTCATGAATAAACGTTGTTTTTTGCTTCGAGTTAATCACGACGATTGCAAGCTACATGTAGATCTCTGATTTCAACTAACCAATCACACGGTAACTGTGTATCAATCATGAATAGCACGACAAATAAAAATCTGAAATGATCTTATCCAAACCAAATGTGCACGATGAAATTCATCTGCTGTCTGCTAATACTGCTACCTTCGTTGAATCACGGTAGTAAGTTTGGAACAAATCATTATCCATGTGTTTCAAATATCATCAGTGATATGTAATAATTAATTGTTCTGACAGGCGCTTGCATGGTTTGTTATCCTTGTTCAAAAAATTCTCACAATGCAGTATTCCGTCACGAATAACATTTTGAGTTTTACATTGGCTAAAATACCTGAAATAATAGCCAGCGTAGATTTTATCATTCCGAAAGTTACAATATTCTATTTATATTATAACCAGATTTAATTGTGCATTGCACATAGAACAAGACGTAAATTTTGACACACCTGAAAATAATTAAATTACATTGTGTAATTACTGCACTGTGGATGCTTGTTTCGCACAATGATTGAGTTCATCCTTCAATTCCCGTCAATTTTATCAACGCTTTCTCAATCATTCCGCGACCATCAGTTAAAAATGCCTTGGTTGTTCTAAGCGAACCTTAATGCACGTGAAAAACCGTAAAGAAACTCAAAGGTGAATGACCGGAAGCCAAATTGCCTATTCAAGTAATTTTCAAGCTGCGTAACTGTAATGACTCTCGAACGAATCTTTGTTGTTCGTATCCTCTGAATGTCCACCTAACAACCGGCTCCGCTCCATTCACACACTTCTATCTGATACTGACAGATTGAGGTGAGGAGCATCAATAGAGTAGTTAACCCAAAGAAGTGTCTATGCGGTTTGACCGATGATGTTGTGTATAATTACAAATGATGACTAAAGAAAACATATTTATTATTTGAATATAGATTAATGGTTGAATCACGTATATATGACGTTAAACCTACAGCTCGCACAATCAAACTCCATTCGGATTTTGAAGCTTTAAGCTTCAAGAAGTTATTATATAAAAGCCTTTATCTGCAAAATAGCTTATTGCTTTAAGGATAAACAAAAGAAAAAACTATGGCCTTTGACGAGCGATAATTTTGTGGCTAAAATATGTCACGTAAAGCATCAGTATGATAAAACATTCGTTCGGATACATTTCGTGTCTATTTGCATTAATTAATTTACATGAACGTTTTGTAGGATAAAATTAGTATGCTTACACGTATCCAGTTTTTTCTGAAAATCGATTTACTAGATGATTTACAACGACTGACAATGAGAAAAACAATGTAAAGTGGATACTCACCGAACATAAGAATCGACTGCTGTTCTGATGCGAATGTAATATATACGAGAGTGTGTGAGTGGCATGGCTTGACCGAAGGCGAAATAAATGCTTAAGAGGTTGAAACATTGAATTCATTATTTTCAAATTGAAGATTGAATCCGAGCGAACACTTCTGAGAACCAGAGAAGCGAATGTACATCCAACGGTTATAATTAAAAAATCATAGTAAGCTAACAAATATCAATGAATTATTCCGAATTTTCGATTGACACCTTTTCCTTTCTGCAGCGGTGCATATTCTGTTGAAAAAGCACTTCACTCAGGAAGACGAAAAATCCTATATGTGTGGGAACATTTACGAAAATCTGAAAACCTTCGGATGTAGTGCTGTGAGTTTCGACATGTTTTATTTAAAACAATACCAACACCAATGTAATGTGTTGCTCACATCCCCATTCCTTACACACAACTAGCGGTCTCTGGCTGTTTGCCGTCGTCAGGCGGAGACAGGAGATAAGGTTCAGTGAGGCTTGAATACCAATTTCGAACAAAGTTGTTACAGTGTATAAACAATAATTTAATTATTTTCTTTTGAATTATCTATTGTTTAGCAGAATTGATCGAAAATAGAAGTGGTAAATATCTGGCTTACAATGACGTCCCATCGGTGGCTGATGATAGAATGATTAAAAATCGAGCGAAATATGTTTTACAAGTTTCTTAGAGTTGCCACATTTGTCTACAAGCTGAGGTTAAGTACTTCAAGACTTTAGAATCAAACATACATTGGTCCACTCTAGTGTCGTTCATCTAGGTATTTCGGAACAAACTAGCACTATTTCGGACGCAAAATATAACAACACTATTAAAAAGATAGGCTCTACATTGCCAACAGCATCAGAGCTCGCGAGTCAGCCGTGGTGGAAGCGTTCAGAATATCTGGGTAAACAAACTGCTTCAAATATATAACCCAATATATCATGCACCAGAATCACTAGACTACAAATTTCGCGAATCGTTCGATCACATCCCTCTGCATAATCATGTTTTAGAATGTATTTGGCAAAGAAATTTGAAAAGACATTTATCCTAGACCTAGTCTTAAGCTCCACAGCCGCGAAAGATGTTCAGTATCACCCTCCGCTTTATTGAAACAAAAAACTCGTTCTGCTTTCAAAATATGTATACAACGCCATTTGCATTCTAAGCAAACCAAACTAAATGAAATAGTGAATGAATGATGAATCAGGTGTGGCTTCCGATGATCATGATATAAACTTCCATGATCCAGAATCGCGTTGCTCAATCCTGACATGCTCGCTATTCTTCGACTTTTTTCCTTTTAAAACACTCTCATTGCTTCAAGTTCTCAACTAAACTCAGTGTTTGATTACTCAGTGCAAGCTTGGGCACCATGACTACAAAATGACATCGAGATGCTTGATAGGAGTTTTCGCAAAGCAACCAAAATGGTAGGCTGTCTGCAACCTCGATTGAGAGGATCGAGCTGTGCGTCTAAATTTGTATACACTTGAATGCAGACGAGTTCGATCGCAATTAATCTACGCTTAAACTGTTGAACTCAAAGTATCATCCTCCAATGGATCTATCTCGCCCCCGGTCTAGCTATGACACACGCAGACACACTGACATAAGATATGACACATTCCAAATAAACACTCGTCAGTTCTCTATTGCGGTGCACATTTAATTATCATGGAACTCCTTACCGTGGACGTTTTACAATCGTCCAGTGAAACGATGTTCAGAAACAAAGTTGATAAGTATATGCTCAGTAAATGCAACGTCCATTTAATTTGATTAAACAACTTCACAAGCAATATAATGTAACGATCTTTTTAATCCTAACCAGACAATATGTAACATTTTTCTACCTACAAAACTCTCAATCTTTCCAACGCCTCGTTTATTTTAATGTCATGTTATTAAACAAATAACCTATGGTGTTGTACAGCTATAAGCTCTATAAATCATCAATTATTGAATGCTTAACATTCAGTTACGACAATCGTTGTTTTCGCTGATACCTATAATTCTGCATGGAGCCTAATTTCGTTTTGTTTTAAATGAACGCTACATTGAAAAATACCAGGATGTTTTTCCTACCATATGCTAATCATATTAAAATATGGATGGGTGTCAGGTTTTTGATGAATCTGTTGCCTTACGGCAAGTCATGAACAATCTTCATTGTTGATGCAGGTAATTGATTTGTTTCATGTTTCTCAAAATTGTAAAGGGTTACGACTAGAGATACTCTTATCAGCCTCAAATGCAGTATCATGTATTCGATGCTGCTATAATGGCATCATTTCATGTGTCTTTAACATCAAGCTCAGATATTTTTTCCACCAAGCTTCAGCAAAATAATTGTCTAAGTGATTAATCCATCACGATTAATCGACACGTAACCAATTTGATAGCCTGTTACAGGATTATAGATATTAATAGTGATTGCCCAAACTCAAACATAAAGATCTTACTCAATGGTACCTACGAAGTGAACTCCCATTGTCCTCTGAAAACGTTCACATCAAAAAGCACCCATTAAAGAAATCATCGCAGCCCGAGAAACTGATACGCAAAATGGAGCAATCATTTGCTCTATGTATACCTACCGCATTTCCGACTGAACAGTCACAGAAAACAGTGTTCCGTTCGAAATAATTATTCATCAAGTGAAATCATGAAATGACCTAATGTTGTCACCTTGATGTGTACTCGAAAACATGTTTTTTGAAGTGAACCCTTGGATATTTAGTCGGGTTTACTACATATAAGATGGCATCCTGCATTTAAACTCCAACTATTTGACATTTCAATCACAAAGGCTTATTCCTAATTTGTGACATTTATGTTTATTTTGCCATAAAAATTAAAAATAAATATTCGTTAAATTGCTCATATCACCGGCATTTTTACTGGCAAAACGACTTTCCTTAAGTTTCGTTATTAGATCAAGGCGATGTGTTTAAAATCATTCGTAAACAGAATATAAATTATAGCCACAGTTAACTAAGTATGTTAAATCGAAGTGTATCCATGTCAACCATTCAAGAAGCTATCAAATCACTAATGTATTGCGTTTCTCAACTCTTCGCGTTTGAACAAAACAACTACGGAACAAGCAGAAGCATTTTCGTTAAAAATCGAATTTGATAACTCACAGTTCTGCTGATGTTTTTCAGTGTGCTACTGCACGAAATACAGCAGTCTGGTTTCTTCATTCTTTGATCGATATCATCGCTTGATTCAGCTAAATCAATGTTTTTGTCGAAATCTTAATGTGGACAAATGTTCAACAGTTCAACCTGCAAATGTTAACGCAATGAAATTTAGTTAATTAATTAGGGATAAAAAATTTTGTGAACCAATCCTTTATGTATTGATTGAAATGGAACACTTACCGTATTTCGAGACTATAAGGCTGCACACAAAACACAATTTTTCGAAAATCGGCAGTGAGCCTGATATTCCCCATGCGCCTTATTGGATGAATCGTGCCCATGTTCACAGTGTGAACTAATGATAAAATTATTTCGAGTTTGTGTGTTAAACGCCACGTATCATGATATTTCTAATGCAGATATCTGTATTTTCGTAAGGCTACTGATTTAAAATCTACAAAATGGTACGACGTAATATGTTACATAATATCAGATTGATCAGGAGAATATTTGTAAATCCACGTCACATATGCCATAGATTTTCAGTTTACAGTTGCAGAGAAATCGTTTTGCAACAAATGTGTATATCTTCAAATGAAGTTTTTACGTCATTGAGAAATGCCATTAGATTCTTGGAGCACAAGTTAGAGATAGCTTCCATATACAGATTAAAATTCTAAACGGCTGTGAAACCGGGTGTAACGAATTTTGTTAATTCAGCTGTAAGTTTGTATGCAAGTGCTTGTCAAATTTATTTTGAAGATACTAAGTGAACTTAGTAACATTGCTGGTGGATAAATTTGATTGAATGTCCGACGACCAAAGTTATTCAAACGTCGGGAGACTTTACTTGTAATTTATAGTAATGTAACAAACCCGTTTATCAACACACAGCTATTTATTTTAAAAGCTTCTCAGCTAGAGACCCATAATGAACCAGAAATGTTTTTCCCATTTTACATGCTAATCATTATAACTCGATAAACAATAACAGTCTTAAACCAGCGTCCATTTTCTAAGGTGAACGTAATAATGTTTATACATTAGCAGTTTAATAATCTTTTGCTGAATTCCCGGTATGCGTTATTTGTCTGAGCTATGAAAAAAGTTCAAAAATCCTACTTAATCCAACTCAGATTTTTAATCATCCATGGTATCATTTTAATTTCATTGAACCTCACACGCTTAATTTACATTAATTATTTCATAAATTATTTCATAAATTCCTAGCATTTAATATATTTCAAAAGTTATCTGACTCACAAAAGGCTCTTTGCAGAGTAATATTCGAACGATGTATTATCCCTGTTCGTGTATGAACTTTATAAGAAATTTGAACAATGTGTTTATATTTGACAGGTAATGAAAACGGATGACACAGTTAGCTGTGATTTGGACCGATATTTCCTGGTTGAACAAGAATACACCATGTTAGAACTTCGAGTGACTTTTCAGAATAATCTGGATACAATCGAACAGAAAATTGAATTTAAAATGAATTTTAACGAATCGCATGCTTTAAGGATCATGGGAATCGCAGGTGAGTCACAACTTACAAGAATTGATGAATTTCATCGGCTTTTGAAGTTTAATGTTGAGGAGTAGATTGTGCTGGATTGTGCTGGTGTATATAGTAAACAACTAGATTCCTATTCGTAGCAAAATTGGTCATGATGCTATTCAAGTAAGTTATCAAAAGAGAGAATTACAGAACATATGTACAAGGTTCTGAACAAGCGTCTTCCCGCTTTTAGAATTTGTGACTGTTGAACGTAGTTAAACAGCAACACGATTCCTTCAATGCTGGAAAACGTTCCTACTTCTTGTACAGCAGTTTTATGTACTAAAGAAAAAGGACTTCGGCTGATCGAATACAGGAATATAATCTATTTGCGATAGCAAACTCTTATAATTGAATGTTTAATCTCCTAAATCTATTGTCCAGGACAAATATGTCCGAATTCAGTGTTCCAATTCATCATCCAAATATTTCAATCTTGACGTGAACGATATAAAAACTAAATTTAATGCAAATATATTTGCGTTACTGAACAAACCTTGTTATTTTTGTAAATGCAATCTTGAAATGTTTCTCAAATAACCGCTTAAAACGTGTCACATTTTAAATCTTAATACGTTGCGACGCTTCAATATACACTGTCGACAAAACTGTGACCGATTAAGATTGAAATATTATTTTTTTCTCGTAATGGTTAAAATCGAGTTGGATCATAATAAGTAACTATCAAAATTGGGATGAGAACTGAAACGAAGCAAGATTTCAAATAAACACAGTAAGCTTAACAAGGAGTATAAACTTGCGAAATTGGCAAAATATTAAATTAGGCGATGTACTTAGAATCCGTTAGTGAACGATTCGATTAGGACAGTCCAAATTAATGTGTAAAGGATGCAAAGCATTTTGATAGGATAATGGGGTATGGTAAATTTTCCCAGGTAAATAAATCGTACACAATGGAAATACTTGAAACGATTTAGGTTACAATAGGTCATTACCTGCTTGTCAATATGATTCCGAGACAGGATAAGTATTCTCTAATCACATGAAAAGTATGCCTAAAAGATAATACATGTATTATTATTTTTATAGGAGAGTAATTTCTAGTAAACTCTGTTTAAATCATAATTCCATCGAATACTTGTAAGCTATCTTTTCTATAAAGATTGATTGTTATGCTGCGCACCAGCTTGGTTTATCGATGATATATTCATTGCATTTTATAATCGTTTTCAGCCGATGGTGCCTGAACTGGACAATTTATCACATGACGGAACTCAAGAAAATACTCATGAACAAAGGGGATTATTTCAGAAATAAATAAATAAAATACTCTCTTGTATTGGTTGCGTCGACAAGATTAGTTATAAAACCATGTTTTCAGCAGAAGCATATGTAAATATTCACATTAATTACTGCACTAGATGTTCCATTGCCAAGTTGATCCGTATGCACCTCGTCAAGTAGTTCAATAAATAACTCAACATCTTTTCAGCCACAGTTAGAATCATTATAACAATGCTCATTTGCATGCATTTACCTCATATAGGGTCATTTAAGTTTCTTTAGCAGTAGACCGTAGAGACTAAAGCCAGTCAAGTCTGGTTCCCACGTTTAATGGACTGTTTTTTAATGCATACGTTTTTCCACATGAGAAGAAAATTATGTATTTTCACCTATTTCATTATTGATTGTTCTGATTACGCAAAAGAAAAAAGCGTAATTTTGGGAACGGTTCTAAGCAAGTATAATTGAATGGTAATTTACCGAAATTTTTTTCAACGAAGTTATTTTAATTAGTGGTCAATTAATTTATATGTAACCGAACGATTTCAATTTCTAGACAGCCGAATAAGCTCTACTGCAGATCCTGGAAGTAAGTTAAATGAAATTCGCCATTTTACTTTTATACCTGTATTAATGAGTGATATGTCAATGCTTCGTGCGCATATTTAAACTAAATAATAAATCAGTGGCAGTTTAATATTTGTCATTGTGGTCAATTAATTTCATAGTTAATTCGCATTCAATCATTGATTTTAGAGCTACAAATTTGAAGCAGACTAATATCCAAACACAATAAATTTTAATAACCATTAAATATTTCGAAATTGCGATTCGTCTCGTAGAACGCTTCTCTGTTTGTATAAATATTACAAAGCACCAACATTTACACATGGAGTAAAATTGGTACAAAACTTTGTACTATTTATAAAGATTATCTGTGTTAAAACTTTCAGTGAAGCTAGAGAATGACCAAGCATTGTTCGAAATGGGTGAGCTGTTTTTATTCAAATCAATTCAAATTATAAATTTGAACGTAATGTATCAAATTCAAATGAGCCCGAAAAGTCTTTTCAGCATCCTGATGTTTGCGTGCATAATCAATTCATATATTTATTGATTTTTCTCTCTAAAATGTTTGTTTGAATTGAACTTACACTCGGTCGTTTCCAATCAAAATATCTCAAGGGTGGCACTAATTTGTATTACTTAATATATATTCATTTGGTGTAAGTTGGAAACGAAGGCTATGCTTCGTGGCACAATTTTGCTCTCCAAACTGGTTGAGCGGAAATGAAGAAATTGACCTATTGGAGCTGTGACAATCGCAATGGTCAATAAAAATCAATATGTAAAACGTAATTTGTAAATAAAGATAATCATGCATACATTTTCTCACTAGAAAATGCATATCTCTATATATATTAAAATAATAATATATATATATATATATTAAGCTACTGTAACTGTAAACAAGGGTATATTTGTTTGGCACCGTTAAATAGAGTTCTTACAAACAACTACGATGTTTAAATACAGTATCACTAAGTGATTTCTGAACAAGTAGTCAAGGCGCTTATAAACGACAAATAGGTTTAGAATACGGATGTGAGCACCAAACATATTACTATGTTTGTTTTAAAAAATCTTACAATACATTTGTAATAAATAATTTGAAGTAAACAAATATTCCTTCAATTCTACAAACAGCATACGGTGGAGTTACCGTAAAAAAAGGAAGAACGACAGCCATTACAAGTGAGTCTTCAAGCGGAAATCTTAATTTACGTATGCTGGGAAAACATGTATATTTTTGTACGATATTATATTTAATTTTTAAATAAGGAAAACATTTTAAAACGAAGTGTTCAAAACGTTGCCCAAGTGGCATAATCCCGTGAAATGCTGCCTGAAAATGGTGCTGTAATTCTCTCATTAAACGATAGGAAAATATGTTGTATTTAACAAAAAATTAATCGTTAGATTTGAACAAAGAAATTAGTGGAGAACGTAATTTTGTGCAAAGTCAGTCATGAATGTCATTAAACAGCTAAAAACTCCTTGATTTGGTGTCCATAGATCCTCGTCAACCACGGATGTTTATCAAAAACGTGACGGTTTCATGCTTCATGGCCTTTCAATTGACTAAACAGTTCGACGCGAAAAGAAAAAGCTCTTCAGCAGCGACAACAGGTGTAGGTAGTTCTTGGCCTCTGAATGCTATTTACGCGATGTTGGCGTGAATACGTTCCAAAGTTGAGAGGAATATATGCATATCTTTAGCTATGCTGCGAAAGCGAGCGATATAAAATTTGTGTACCGCGAGTGTGATATGCCCATTGGTCGAAATCAATATTTTAACTCACCATATATTAGATTTTTAGAAATACCTCAATTTGTCATTCCGTATACGACCGAGCTATCGTTAAAAGCACTGTCGTTGTAGTGTAAGCATGCTTTTCCAGATAAGGTATTAGAAAGCAATACTGCGTTTGCTGCTTTGGCAATCCAATAAATGATCTAGATGAGAGACATGCTACCTGAAATGGTAACATTCAACCTACGTTCGTTTCTTGCGTCGTTGGTCCATACATTACATTATTTAATAGGTGAGCGCAACATACCATCATGTTCAAACTGGACAAAATGGTTGGTGTTCGATCTCGTTGCCAGTGTGGTCAGGTTTTTCACAACTCGCATGGTCAATGACAAGAGCTTTCATATCTATTTTACAAACTTCTTTGTACCGCAAGTGCTGTCTGCCCAATGGTCCTCTCCCTAACTGCAACTCACCATATAGAAGATCTTCCGGAATACGAACATTTCCATTTGACACTTTTCTTGAACTTGTCTCAAGGAGAAAATCATGTCAACGGTTTATCTTCCCTTGCGGAACCCATATTGAGATTCTGAGTAAATTCTATCAGCTAAAACTTGTAACCAACCTGTAAGACTATAGCAAACAATTTACCTACAACTTTCAGAGGGGATATTCAACTTTAATCGTTGCATTCGCCTCTATCACCCTTATTCTTACATGGATTGATCATCTTTGTGTCTCGCATCTCTTGTGCGACACACTCCTCCTGCCAGAACTGAAGATTCAAATTGTGAAGAGGTTTAATGATGCTGCTCTACATCATTCGCTGAGCTAAGGTGGATTTTCGTCGTCACCATGGGTTATGTACATTAATCAAACCGAAATATATGAAATGTATTACTGGTTTGGGCTGCCAGAACAAAGCGTTTGGTTTTGCTTACGGTGATCGCCAAACCGAATTATTGTTCCTATCAATGCTCAAATTTTATTTCACAGAAAAAATGGTGTCTATGTTTGATATTCCTTGGTGGAAGTCAGAATATGATTTGGAGTAAAAAATAGAAACGAAATCATGGAGACGTATCTGCAATGTGTGAGCAAACAATGTTTGTACACATTTTAACATGCGAATGTTGGTTATCTCGGTGGCTCTCTTCGATGGTAGCAAACTGCTCCAGAGTAACACAAAGAGGTAATCAATAAATATGGTGTGACAAATCAAGTGCACTGAGCTCAGATGGGATTCCGTTATCCCCACGATCCTTCACAATCACGAGTATTTTGATCGCTTTTTTGAGATCATCAAGAAAAGGCGTATTATATGGGTGCATTAAAATTTGTAAAGACTGCATTTTCAATCGCAAGCTAATTAACTAGTGTCGGTTGTGTTGAAAGAGGAACAATTTTCGTCTGCTGTGTTTTACGAAGAATCGCTCCACCATGTTAGCTACTATTAGTTTGATGGTTCTTTGATTCCATCAAATAATACTGTGGAAATTAGCAACTGGGAAACCAAGGTCAATTTAGGAATCATGTTAAAACCCTAAACAAAATATGCTCTGAACGATAGTTTCCAAATTCAATTTCATTGATGAGATTTTTTTAACGCAGTAGTCCTATGTGCACCTCCCGGCAGTTTGATGGGGCTCAATCACTGCCGCTCGCAGAAAGTAACAAATATCATATGTTGATATTCGTTTGAACTAAATAAACGCTTACCTTTTAGGTCCAGGAGAGCAGTCATCACAAAACTTTCTCTTTGACCAGGTCGCTTGAGTTTTCTTCTGATTATACGTGTAAAGTACGATTCGGTTTTTGCCGTTTTAAGAGCTTCCAAGCTTTCAGAGGCTAAATCTGATAAAGTTGTTTTGCTAATTTGGCTCTGAAAGCCTGTACGAAACGCATGACAGGAAATGGTTTCCACACGTGACTGGCATGTAACCTTTGATTTAGAGTATTTATGGGCAGTGAACGGTACTCTAGTAAATCTCGATTTTATATCACCCAACACGCGTTCATTGTTGCCGTCTGTTAAGACTTGCCACCTGAGCTGTGGTTGGATCCTTTTGAGCTACGATACACTTGAATTTTTAAATTTTTAGATTTATTAGAAAGTTTGCCACGGCGTATCAATTCATAGAATAATTACCCATCTACGACTTGTCTTTTCTTGTGCGCAGCAATAGTGGATTTTGTGTCGTTCCTTCGTCCATTGCTAAGGTTTATGCATTTTTGCCATTAGATTTGCCCATCGGTTTTAAGCACAGTCGTGGAATTAATTTCATACCAACATTGTCAACGAGATTTTGAAGACTTGTGTCTAAATCTGATAAAGAAATATACTTGACCTCGTCAACTCGCGCCAACTTTACATAATAATACATTAACCAACCACGGTCGTATGGTTATATTCGCCGCCATGTTTGTACTTTTGATTGACCCAGTTAAAATGAAACAATCTGCTGCTCGCGAAACATTTGTCGTCTGTGAGAAAGTAGTTAATGGTAAAGCCAAATCTGTCATGTTTCGCAACTGCTCACACATGCCTGCGTGCTTCCAAATGTGTCCATCTATGAAACCTTGATTCACGAATGCTGAGCTTAGAGCTTACCATACAAACTGAAGGTATAATTGGAAACTTTAGTCAAAGCAAAGAACTCGAGGTTTACCGTTGCAACTACCTAACAAACGAAAAATATAGTCTGTAGTGCCAACCATACAAAATATACCTCTACCGAGATCATTACACGCGAACGCTCAACTGTTATAAATCTGCCAGAGTGTCTTGTGAAGCCATCAAGACTCAACCCTTATAAATGCAATTTTCAACGGCATGTCAGACCTACGCATTAGATCGGTTACCAAGACCAAGCTTCCCGCTGATCTGATGTTTCAGATCCAAATGTCAGCGCAAAACGACCTTGAACAATCTTAGTTTATTGTGTACCAACATTCAAAAATCCAGGGAGACATTTTTGCGAATAGTCATAGACACGCCCTAGAACAATGGTCCAATCTCAGTACGATGCTGGATTCGGTAACCAGACCTACAGTAGTTATACGCGTGGTTCGCAACCTAGCGTACCCGCACGCTCCTCCGCGTCACAATTTGAATTAATTTGCCTATCCTTTGAGCACACAGACAAAAAACATTAAAGCAAACGATTCGCTTACTTTTATCTACATATATCCTACCGTATTGCAACCTCTTTTTGCTTTTTTCAACCGTAAATCTTCAACGTTCTTTGTGTTATCCTGTCGTGAAGATTGCGCGTTTCAATTAGCGTGTCTAACGACAATAATATATAGCTGACGCCAATGCTTCGACCGAAGATGCTATCAAGAGAGTTTATGCCGTGTTATTATTTGAAAGATGGTGTTAGTGAGAGAAAAACTGAACTACGTGCATTGTTATAAAAGAAATTGCTCATTTTCATTTGTCCTGTGAAATGCATCAAATTGCGATGTGAAATCGAGCAATATTATCACAAATGTTTTCATCGACACGTTTTATGTATTAGTATAAAACGACGATAAATAGCATCGGTTCTGCTAAGTTTAGTAGGCTGCGTATCACAGTTAAATGTAGTACATACAGTCGATACTCATGCGAATCCATCCCTTTTCAAAAATGAGTAATCTCTTTTCAGCGAAACAGTGTCTGGTCGCCGCGTTTTCGCAAGACAACCTTCATAATTATATGTTGATAACAGCTGATGTAATTATAGCTCTGCTGTACGAGACGTCCACATGAAATCCGGGAAACGTGGACTGGATTCGTCAATTTTCAGATTTCGTTTTTCATCTTTTTTCGGTTGATTTCTAGTCCCTATGCACATTACGTGGATATCAGACCCTGTCGAGACCGCACCTTATTGAATAAGGGCGTCCAGCATTCAGGCAGGCGGTACCCATACAATAATATCTGATGATGTTGCCTACGGTCAAACGTTGCTTCAAGCACTAAGCTATACACCAGTCAGGTCAGAACATTTAAACCTCATTTGCAACCGCTCGTATTATTCTCCACAGAACGGAAACGTGGCCTTTCTATTGAGGCACCAATGACTAACTCGCTTATTGACATAATAATTTAATTTAAAAGCAGGTTATTATGTAATAAACATTTTGAATCAAAACCCGTACACTATTTAGTCGATACATTTCAAACAAACGTGTTTTCAGCAGGCATTTTACCCCTGTAATCGTTTTTGATGCTTTTGATTAAACGAATTCTTATAAATTAGAAGTGGTAAAATTGTTGAATTCTATGTTATACTGCGTTCGAACATCAGTTTGAAGTAAGAAATAAGTTGTAGAATGTGAGTGCAAGGATATGAGCTGACTTAAAATGTTCTCATTAAAGGGTATCAACATTTTTTCACAATTATTGTTTTGATCAAAAATCCAAATCCACGTGATACACAAAGTAGATTTTATATGAATTGTTCAATTCTGAAACATTTTTTCATCAGGAATAACATTTTCAACCTTCGATGTTTACAGTTATTAGGAAATACAATGACTTTGATTGATAATGTGAAATATCGTATATTTAACAGGTTTCACCTTATACAAATTTGTTCCACTTGAAGTCACACGCGGAAGATCCTTCACTCCAGTTCATTATTTAAATGCGACTGAAAAATACGTATGTTTATTTCAATGACGTTGTATAATCGATTCTATACTTTGTAAGATATTAAGCACAAACTTGATAAATTTTATCATCATGTAACAGCGCTCACAGCTATATGCAGTAGTCGTCGGATCACCGGATTTTGCACACCGACGGCGTGATTTACGTTCAGCAGCCTAGACCATTATCTGCTCTTTCCCAGCCACCAGAAACGCTTTACAGAGTGCTTCCAAAGCAATTTCTCCCTAATTCGTGAGCTTAATTTCAAGACCTATCTTATCTCTTACGCAAACGTTTCTTTCTGCAGATGCGATATGCTCAAAGATCAATCCCTTGATTTTAACTACCCATTCTTTATCCTGTGCATGGTTGTGCTCGGTAAAATACATCAAAACTTACAACAAAATATTAGAAAAATATGATAAAAATTGATTCACCGAAAATCATAACAATTTCTCTCGATAGCCCTGTTTTAAAAATTCTCGGGGTTACATGTAATATTCTCGTCAGCTGTACTGAATTTAGAAGATTAAGAGACACGGTATGATTCCAATAATTAGACTGTGACAAGTCCCTTCAGTTATTTTTGCAAAACGGAAGACAAACAAGTAGAGTATTCACACCGCATGATTGACGAATAAACCAAAGGTTACGTCAGGTATATGTGCAAAATTGATGTTTAATTCAAGCAAGATTTCACAGTCGAGCTATGCATATATATATATATATATATCTATATAATATATATTATTATAATATATATTATATAGTTTTATTCATTTCAAACGCGTTCGATTCGCGGAAACGTCAAACATGGATGTGTAGAATTGCCACTGTTCCATCATTTTCATCACTTCGCTTCTGATTCACTGACGAAAATCAACGTGAAAAAAGTGTACTGCGGACCCACCAGCACGTTTCAAATGGGTCGAATCATACCAGTACACCAGATCACACACACCGTCTCGAATGTAGCGTTTAACCTCTGGTAATTAATTTAATTGATGAGCGGATTAGCGAGCGACTAAAACTTCTCGTCTCGTTTGGATGCACGTGGCTGGAACAACCAAGGTTTGAACATAATGTCATTAATAATGGTTAGCATCGCGCGTTCCGTGAATGCGCTACCTTAATTGAACAACAGTGAAATACTTACTCAAGATGTGAGCCGGATAAAAATGCCCCCCCCATTTTCGTTGAACCCTTTTCAGCTTCAATACTGCATAGAGGAACATAATTAAATATGCAGAAATGTTTTCTCAAACCGTATCATTTACTGAGTGGACGACGCCTGTTTTATGACATATGTGAAGAAAGTATAACAGTCGTATTTTTTCGACCATATAGGAAATTAGAATCAGCAATTCGCTATCTGGGTCAGCCCTACTCGCAGCGAATAATTTATGAATATTTAAAAATATATCCATATAAAAATAAGGTGATTTAAATTAAAACACATTTGCATGCATTTTCTTCACACAAAACACCCCACGACCGGTTTCGTGCTGTTTGCACTCATCAGGTAAGGACAGTAGTATCAGGATCCGTATGCGCTTGAATTAAGTTAGTTTTTAAATGCTTGCCGACGATATTTTGCTGGAGATGTGGGTTTGACTGTTGAACGGAAACATCCAAACGCTCCTGAACCTTGGAGTTGTTTTAAATTCATACGTTAGGACATATAGGTTTTGTACCAAGTCGGAAAGTATAGTAATGAGATACAAACGAGATTAACTGTGACAGCATCATACTCTTGTGATGTATATCTATGGTCTTAATTGGTAGCGGTAAGCCAAAATCAACAACAAAAACAACATTGAATTTCAGCATGTTTTCTTAAAAACGGGAAGCAATTAATAATCCTTCATTTTGGACTGAACTCCGTTGATCATTTCTATATACCGTTTCCAATCACGAGCACTAAGCGACACAGCATCATCATTAACATTAGTTTTCGCATTCCAGGGTAAACACAGAATTTAAAATTATTTAAGTGCTTTAAAATTCAAGCAATCTACAGTGCATAGATGCCTAATAATTGGAACATATGAAAGAAACTACGACCTCCGTTTAAGCACAAAATTGATTATGTCGTGAATACGATTACATAATTACAGTATTTCATTAAGTGCAACATAAAATAGATTATTTTATCTGCTCTGGGTTTGAAATAACTTATTAAAACGCAACAACCAATTTGACTAGTTATGTTTAGTAATTGCACGTACGCTTTATCTGTAAAACACATTCCTAAATCATTATGTGTATTGGTCATTTTATCTACGTCTTATGCGTCGCTTTAATGAAAATCACAATCTATAACATTGACAAGCTAACCAATTTTACCACTAATGTTTCAAATAATTTCAACCAACAGGTCAATTATAGCTTAAAACCTTTTGAAGGCCAAGTTTTCTATAAGAAATTTCTGGGGGATGAATTATTACCAAACACCGTTGCAAAGGTCCAGCTTACCGTGACATACATGGTACCAGTGTATTTGTTTTCCTATCCCGAGAACTGGCAATTGTCCGTTTTCCCAATGACACTCATGGATATTGAGCAAGGTACATTTGCCTACTCACTTTATGCGAGTGATGGTGAGTTGGTGTAAATTGTTTCGAAACGTTGGCTTTCTTTAAACCAAAACACGTAGTTGCATTTAACCGAATTATTCATTATGTATGGAGAATAAGTCCAAGATCCGCATGAATTGGAATATTGGAAAATAAGTAATAATGGTGAACTTGTAAGCCTTTGTCGGATAAGGCTGGTACGACCAACCTGTTTAATCACATGTGCCCACACTCACATGGATGATTGTAAACTCATGGACTTGTAACAAGAAATTCGAATTTACATGAATTTCCACCACACATTCCCTTCCAACATATTTGTGTGCATATGCGATTTTCCAGGTTGGTCGTACCGGCCATATCCAATGCTCGATTAGAACAAAAACGTTTGTTTACTTTTGTTTGAAAATTCTCCACGTTTCCTTTGCTTAAGTAAAGTAATTAAGTTTGCTTAAGTCTGGTTGTTAAGACGTATATCATGAACTCGAAATTGTAGGCAAAAGTTTAGAGTACTTACGCAAATATTTAAATAACATATGGCGAAGCATATATAAGGTTGAATATTTTATTGACCAATTCAAAGTCCCGATTTCTAATTTCACTATGATATCGTTAGAGTTTAACATACCTTTGAATAGCTATGGGTCCAGAGATGTGAGTATAGTGGAAGAAAACAGAATTATAGGTTACGAACATTTTAGTAATTTTGAAGAAATGAAATAGTAGAAAATGCAAGTTTTATTCGAAAATAAATGAACTTCCAGCACGAAGTAAAATGGGTACTAAGACAACTGAAACGCAAACGTTCAACGGAATCAATTACTATTGGATGAAAACAACATTTCGGAGTATGTCTTTGTGACATATCTGTGAAAGTATTACAAGTTTTATGAACACCATTAGAAGAACATTTTTTTGTTTCGAAATATGTTTCGAAAGTTTTCCATGGAAAATGTTGCGAGCAAAATAAAGTTGACACAATCTCTCTTGTTATGTCAAAGTAATTTGGGAGAAATGCGTTAAACATGAACTGGAGTACGTAATACTGTTGCGACAAGATATAGGAAAGATTAAAAAATAAACAATTGTATATCTAACTGCAGTGCGAAAATTAAAAATGAAAAATAAAAGCATACATACTTTAGTCAGTATGGAATTGGGCTGAAAAATCTAGGTTAATTTTTAGGGGATGAAAGCGCCTATAAACGTTATTATTATCCTTCTAGTAAGGTATATGAATTAATATATATGCTTTGGTTGGGTCTGAGTGGTGTTTTCTGACGACCGCGTTCAGGCGACGGCTTTGTCTTCTGAACCCCTAGTCTTGGATTACAGAATAACGCTCGTATTCCGAATCTTATCTTCTCTGGAGTGAAGGCCTTATGCAATACAATAAATTTCGAAATAAAAGGAGAATTGAAATAGAGAAAAGCGGCGGTACTGTTGTTCCTTTTTCTCAGTATCCACTTCTGTGTCTCTATATCGTCATTTGGGTTTTTGAACCGGTCGACAGGTCGGGCGACAAAGGTTAATCAATATACCCGTGATGTTGATAGAATGTTGAATAACATGTAAGCGAAAGTTTGAGTAAATAGAGGTATACACTAATAAATGTGTAGTGACACTGGTATGCTACAAAGACCAAAACGGTGCTGAGTACACTGGGTTCAGATCTTTGGGATTAAATAAGGCGATACGGAGCCCCCAAAAATAAATAGCACGACCGGCAAAAACCCTGTTCATAATTTATGTGCGAATAAGTGGAAGTATCCTATCACTAACAAACACTCCGATATTATCTGCCAGTATTCTTCACAGAAAATTAGTTTTTCTCATTCCAAGGTGATTTATTCCGAACCCTAGCCTGAAATAGAAAAGAAGAGTCGACTAGCTTTTTTGTTCTCTCAAGTTCATTCATATGATAATCTATCGGGGAAAAGAAAGGGGCGACCTGATCTTTTTCGCGTTTAATTTCCGTGCTTTGTTATCTATTGCTTGAATGCCTTGTTTTATTTTAGGATCTAATATCATTTAATGCGTTTAATAGTGCATATAGACACATTCATTGTATGCAGCACATTCTGTAACTTTATCATAAGCGTATTTTAATCTAAAATTTGAGAATTGTTATTTAATTAAATGGTAGCGATGAAGAAAATAGTTCGAATATGTTAAGGTATTTAGGCCTTTCCTGAACGTTCTTATACATCAAGTTGGCAATGCTGTATGGTTTTGGCTCATTTTTATGTATTTCTACGTGATGCACACGATTTCGAGTGACAAACCTATTACTATAATCATGGAACCAAATTTGGCATATGGTAGATTCAACATTATAGTGTAGATTTTGGTGAACAAATTATGTGTCATTCTTGGTAACACGTTAATACGGCATACAATCAGGAACTATCCTCTTAAAAAGTTATAAAATCTGTGAAGCACAGGTTATTGCCCGTAAATTTTCTTTGAACTTTATGGCAACCTGGGGAATTCAAATTGTTTCGTAACTATTGACGATCAAGCCTTACGAGGAAATTGTTTGAGTATTCATTAGTTGTTGCACTATCTGAAAACATTAAAAGTTAATTGTGATTTTGCCTTAAAACCAGATGGCTCATTGAGACTAAACATGCTGTCAGAACCTGAGGATGGTAAACAACCAGAAGACGGTGGTGGGGAGTAAATGCTGTGGATGTGAGCACCAAAATACAATGATGAATATAACTCAAGATTCAAGATTCAAGATTCAAGAATTTATGGTCACAAAAAGCACATAGCTTCACAATTACCATATCATAGTAAATATACATTCAGGAAATAGGTATAAAATAAACATGTAATGTCAAGTATAGTCAAGTTGTATAGTTACCATGAATCAATACGCAGGTGTCGTCAAATCGTTATGCAACAAATAAGTATCCAAATTTCGAATAAACGTTCCGATGCTGGGAGAGATGACAAGAGTTTCGGGTAGGGAATTCCAAAGGAAACAAACACGTACACAATAAAAATATCGGCGACAGCTGATACGGGAGTGGGGAATTTGCAGTGTCGCTGAGTGGCTGCGTGTATGACGTGAATCACGGTATTCGAATAAATGTTTTAAGGGATGATGTGGGGTATTCAATATTTTATATGTCAGTATCACATCGCTTCGAAGGCTTCTTTGGAGGGGAGTGGGGAGCCTCAGTTTTTTCAATCGTTCCTCGTACGCTAGTTTATGGAAACCTCTTACGAGTTTGGTTGCGCGATGGTATATTTTGTCAAGCAATATTATATCCTTTTTTAACCACGGAGTCCAAGCTTGTGATGCATGTTCCATGGTTGGAATTATATAGGCGTTCATGATGGTGGGCAAAGTTCCAGGCGAGAAGGTTTTGAAGATCCGTCGCAGCATACCTAGAAGCTTCGAAGCACGCTTGTAGATAATCTCACAATGCAGGCTGTTCTTCAGACTGCCGCATACCCAGACTCCAAGATCCCTTTCCGATTCTGTCCAGCTCAAAAAAGTCTGCCCAAAGTGATACTGGTACTGGAATGGCTTACCAATTTGCAGCACCTTGCATTTTTGGATATTGAATGGCAAATTATTCCGTACCGACCATTCGTGTAGAGCATCTAGATCACGTTGCAGCTGTACACAGTCCGCAATGTTTTTATCCGGGTCCAAAGTTTAATGTCATCAGCGAAAAGAATCACCTTGCATGCGAGCGTCTCCGGTAAGTCGTTGATGTAAGCCAAGAAAAGTACTGGCCCGAGGACTGAACCTTGCGGTACGCCACTAGAGGCATCAATAGCCTGTGATAGTACCCCGTTGATTCGAACGATCGCCTTACGCCCACTGAGGTAACTTTCAAGCCATATGAGTAGCTGTCCGCTGATACCCATCTGCTTCAGCTTTGTAATAGTCGAAAGTGATCAACTCGATCGAAAGCTTTAGACATGTCCAGATAACAAGCGTGGATGCTAGCTCCTCCGTCAACCGCTTGGGTCCAGTCATTTAAAACCGTCAACAGGTTTGTCAAGCATGAGCGAGATTTACGAAAACCATGCTGTGCTACAGATAGCATATTTTGTGATTCCAGGTGATGAACTATATTTTCTGTCACTATCCGCTCTAGAACTTTGGATATCACAGGAAGTAGGGTGACAGGACTGTAGTTTGCCGGATCTGAACGTCTACCGCCTTTGTAGATAGGTGAAATTACCCCTGTCTTCCACTCTGTTGGCACCACTCCTTCAATTAGAGAATGTTTAAACAATTCACACAAAGGTTCACACAGCTGCTGTTCGCAGGATTTTAGTATAGTCGGAGTGATTACATCCGCTCCAGGGGATTTCTTAGGGTTCAGTCGACACAAATGTCGATGTATAATCACTGGATTTATCTCAAATAGAAACTTTATATGAAGAATATCGTACGAGGATTTAAATCATAGAAATGATAAATGACAACGAAAACCGACACAAGGTTTAGAAAACAGACGACCAACTGAATCTGGTTAAAATCTTAACACACAGAAAGATCAAGATCGTGATAACCACTATTCCGTCAACCGAAAATTAGAGACGAATTTCGCAGGATAGCAAATAAAGACGCAATGAAGATGCATCACTTTCTCTCAAACAATCAAATCGTCACTGAAGCTATTACTGAAGGCTATAATTAAATTCGTTGCTGCAATTCGTCTGGATCATTCCAAAAGTTATCGCTGTAAGTTCAAGCGAAATTTTCGGGAAGATGATAAGGAACATCAGAAATTAATATGTGATATCAAAAGCAGTTTCTCTGCCCTATCCGTATTAATCAAAGAAAGGTCGATAATCACTTGATAAAATTGAATTGATGTGCAACCTGCTTGTATCAAATTTCTTGGTATAAGGAAAGGAAAAGAAAAAATATTAGAAAGATCGACATCACAGGAGAACATAAAAAAACAACTTAAGCAAAAATACCGCATGGTGTTATCAAATTCAAAGTACGGTTTTACGGGAAATTATTGAGAGATTAAAACGCCAGATAAAGAAGAGTAAAAAGAATGTCCATTAAAATATATAAAAAAATTGGCCGAGGATGCAAGAGTTGTAGTCACGCAGTTGCATATGAAGATTGTGCATGATATCTATTTGGCATTGTGAGGGAAGGAACCGCTTCAACCGTAAAAAGCACAATAAGACACAAACAGAAGTGTCATCACAAATCAACGAACTCGAAAAATGTGTTTTAAAATCTTTCTGTGAACGGAATCTGCATATAAAATAATGGCACAAAAAAGAAGTGCAGCATTTGCTACCTAATTCTTTTTAAATTGTGAGTTGCATGAACGGTTCATTTGAGTGTATCAGAATGTATTTCACAAAGTATTCTGGAAACCTCACGTTACATTCAGTGAGCGTGTCTTAACGGTATTTCTTATCTGTATGATTCAGTGCACTCTGAACAAGATAGTCGTAAGTAAACGTAGATAGGTTGGGTGGTGGGCAAGAGGCAGCGGGGTGATTGTTTTGAGGGTCCATTGGCGATCTATTCTGAATAAGGCCTTACGGTCATTTTAATCGAGAATGATATTTATTTCTTTTTTTAGTCACTTTGGTGAGACCTTCGGATATATTCAGAAAAGCGTTGCGCTCATGTTGATTATTAGGAATATGTAGGAAAAATAGTCAAGATCATTGTGTAACTGATGTGGATGGTCTTGATTTGACGTGTTGGCTATAGACTCAGTGTGTGAAAATAACTCTTTAATCCCGAAGCATACTAGTTTGCATCCAATTGGGCCAACATACAAAAGTTGGGTCGATTTTGCCAAATGTTATTAGGCAAGTGTCAAAACGTGTTGGACTGGGGAGCACGTGATGCTTTTCTTCACATAGTTACTTACTGCTAGAAGAAGGGTATGGAGGCAAATGTTTGAGGCACGAAGAAGATTATTCAGTTGACGCAACAGATCAGATTTTAACTGAAAACCATTGTCTGTTTCATCCTAGCGGAAACCCAAAAATGTGGATATCCATGAATCTACAAACGTTTGTGTGATGGCCTCGGTAGTTTCATCTGTGATTGGTTTTGCTATGGGTAGGCGCTTGTATATATCATCCCAAGTCAAAATGAGATAACTGATAAAGGATCAACGACAACTAGATTGCCGATATTGAGTCACACCGTAAGTGAAGGAAATGTGCCGAATGGAGAAAGTGACTAGCAAAATTACTGAACAATTACAAATTGTTGTATACAAATGCGGGTGCCAAATTTTTAGCATCAAATGGCTTAGTCCTCAGATAATAAAGAATATTCAACCAATGTCAACCAACCAACTAACGAAATAAATATCGGATCGATTAGTCTCAAAAATTCTCATACCAATGGAGGATTTTATCATAAATTCACAGAAATTGAAGCCAAAAGGTTCGAAAATGTTTGAAGAGCAATACCGTCCGAAGAAGAGCCATTAGCGAAAAAGTGACGCTGATCACATAACTGAAAGGAATGGCAGAATAAACCACAATCCCTCCTAGACTCAGAGCAGCCTTACCAGCCTAGCTGAGTACACAGGTATAAATAAATTTCCAACGCTAAAGATTTCTTACTCTTTACCATCTAAAATTTATACATTTTGGAATCACTTGCTTTTATTTGGTTGAGGCTTGTGAGTTGCGATTATTACAATAAACGTTTAAAAAACCGTTTTTAATCTGAAATGATATTTCTTTTTGAAGGGTAAAACTCAAAACTTAATGTTTGAATTTCGATGTATTATTAACTTCGCTGCTTGAAATTACTTGAGCGGACTTACGAAATAGTATGGCAATCCGATCCATAAACCAGAGATTAAGCAGACAATAAAGCTGAAAATTTGGTTCTAATGACGACTTAAACTTATTCTCATGTTCAACGAGGAAACCTCTAAATATATCGAAATAATTTGAATTAGTAGCTACATATTACGGCCCACTGATTCAGCCCCAGTCTTAAACATTCAGTTATTTTGAAATTAGGAATTTACAAAGCTCGTATCGATGTTTTAATTTTATTGACAATATATATCACGCAATTTTTTATTTTTATATTTTTTTCAAATAGAAATCGACTCAAATATACCGGGTGAGTAATCATGTAATTCATTTATTTGTTTAAAAAAATGCCGTTTTATTGCAATTCAATATTAATCTACCTACAGAAAACGGATGAGTGGAATTTTATCCATTAATAATACCACCCTATATTAAAACTACATACAGCGAATAGCGATGATGTACTGTAGCTAAACCTGTCGATTCATTAGAATAATTTGCTGTTTTGAATTTTGGAGTGATTACTGATAGAGTTAAATCTGTCTAATATCTGTGGATGTTCTCGAGTTTTTTACTCGGTAATCTCATGTTGGACAAATGCATGATAATATAGTACTCGAAAACGCGTTGCCTAAGAATTGAGGCGAATATGGTGGAATTCGTAGCTCAAAAATTTCATGTTGATATGACGGGCTAAGTCGTTAAACATTGTGTTGTAGTAGGTGAACTAATAAAATGAGGTCCCACGTAGGCAATATAAAACATACAAGACAATGAAGATTGTATCGCTCTGTAGAAAACGTGTATAACGCTGCAAAAGTGTAGTCAAGTATCATGTGTGAACGGAAAAGATGTCAAGGTCAATATTTCGAGAGTCCGGTGAAACACACTTGTTTCACAGCTCCCTCCCAGATGTCTGGACGGAGTAGACTTCTTATTGGGAATTGACAGTTGAAGGGGTCAAACGGTGCAAGGCCATTCCTGGCTATAACAAAATATATATCAGCAAGGAGTCATTCTGAATTCAGCCAATGTACTCCATCTGCATGGAGCGGTTGTCGGTGAAAACCTGGGTAGTATACACGGAGTACCTACCAGGACTATACCGTGTCATGTCTCGCATTAGAGAAACGCGTTGATTATGGGAATTGACCTTCTGACATTACCCAGGTACAAACCCAGTAGGAGTAGATAATATGCGCACCCGTATGCCTGACAACGAAGAAACAGATGCCTCGAAAACACAGTCCCTGCTATGAATTTCCCGCATTCTCGGGGTTAATAAAAACGGCCTCGCCTGGAGAGAACTAAATTCGTGTGCCGAACAAGCTTTGTATGACCTTGTCTCATTGGTTCCCAGTAGGACGGTGAGCGTTCATGGTTGATGACTGGGGTTACCGGTTTGTTTGGCGGCAAGTTTCGATGTTCCGTAGATGCCGCGTGACATAATTCCATTAGTGAGAAGAGTGCATCGTACCTGAGAAGGTGAAATAAAATAAAAAAGTGTATCTGGTACATTGTTCATGGACACGTCCGGTACATGGATGAGGTACAAAACATCCACAAAAAGCCTATATGTGATAATACCGTGTTAAATACCCACTTCATGCTCAGCGAACCTTACATGCTGCCGTTCCGCGCGCATATTTTCGTGGAGATGGCGGCTCTGGCTAAACTGTTGATCTACATTTAATGTTATTACCGAATATGTTTTGATTGTCATTACAGTAGGAAGCTGAACGAGACGAGACAGATTTTACCCGTGAACAGATTAATGCCAACATGAATACCAGGATGGGAAAAATGGTGTGAGTTAGTAAAAATGCGCCATCTTAATGCAGACGATCATTGGTCGGACGCAAATGACGTCGCACCGAGCCATCGATCAAGGATTGAGATGTGATGTCAAGAGAAAAGGAATCCATGAGCTGTGCGACACGACATGTTTTGCTTGCACTGCATGGATTCCGCTGAGGTTGAGAGTGAATGGCAACACTTAAACACCCATTGTTGATAGCGCATCAGTAATAGGATTTTGTTATCTCTAATATATCTTACGTTAGTATTCATTTGACTTAAAACATTCAAATGTGTTTCTGTTTTGGAGAGTACCTAATCGCAGAACTGTTTATTGATTGAACGGCTTGTGATAATGATATACGGTGAATTGTCTGCCATTCAGCATCGGTCGGAATTGTTTAAATACATTAATGGATAATCATTCGGAATGTCTATCAATATGACGAATATGATGTCCTGATATAAAACGTGGAATACTTAACGATAAAGGTGCCAAGGTCTAGAGTTTTGAGGTCCTGTAAACACAGTTGTTACAATGACTACTCTTAGAACATTTTCTATCTAGACAATGAAGAATCGGATGCATAGGTGAAGTCTGGTGTATTTCCATGTGATAACACGTAAATAGTTGAAACCTGGTTATTTCCACTCATTAGTTTCAATGACTAGATTTCTAATATCAAATGGGTAGCTTTTTTGAAAATATTCAGTTCAGGAAGTTAAAATCTGAAAAATTGATTGTTTTAGTAACTATAGTTTCACTGTTTTTCTAAAGGTTGATACAATAAAATTCAATAATGTTCTATTCCAGTTTATCACATGATAATTTCTTACGAGATCGGAAAGAGTGTGGATTATGCAAAAGCTGTAAGTTAAGTTTTCTGAGCCTAATATTTTTTAGTTTTCATTGAAAAAATTTTCAAATTATTACTATCGAATACTTTTGTAATGAGTGTCGTTGAAATAAAATACATGAATTAATTCACTCAGGTTATCTAAACAAAAGCTCAAATATAAAATTATAATCGTAGTTCTCCTAAAAATTACAAGATGAATAATCTCAATACACATCATTTTTGAAGATGATTGAAAAAAATTTAGCACTCATTTCGGCAAAAAAATATCTCAGGTGTGACTTGAAAATTGCTTTCGGGAATCTTCTAGATTGTTCGAGTTTTGCATTATTCAAGATAAGTAACTCCGGCAAATAGAATTGTGCCAAAAATAAAAATAATCAACATTTTATTGTCTTAAGAGGGTATTTAACAGAAATAATACAATATGACTACGGCGATAAGTTAATCGACTGTCGGTCTCACGAACGGGGTCCCGATTATCTTATTAATTACATTAAGTACACATTGAGTACACAAAGCTCCGGGAGCTAAAATTTGCCTAAAATAGAGATCTGTCGCGAACATTGTGGTTTATTCTCAACAATTTGAGATTTCACATTTTTGTGAGTAATATCTTTAGTTTTTTCAAAGTGATTCAGAATAAACTATGTTTCGAAATTGATTTGTAATGGAGTTTCGAAACATATAAAGCTATGTGAGTCGTTCAAACTGATTCAATCCTCAAAATCTGCTCCAGAAATGCAATCCGAGTAATTGAATGAAACTTAAGTCATTAACGCATGCTGGTAAACTCGAAGATGTGAAGGCAACTTCTCACATAAATTATGTTTTAGAGTAAACGCTTGAACGATAATAAATGCTTCTTACATGGTTCTTGTTGATCTACTCTAAAAAGGACGTTTTCACGTGTAGCCGAAGATATTCAAATGCACAATTGTCAATATCAGCGCTTAATAGCAGAATAGACCGTTGTTCAGAGAGAGATTCGTGGAAGAATTCGCAAATTTATTGTACTGAGAATTCCACTCAATCCAACGGATTTCAAACCTAATTAATCTGACTCCATTGCTAAATACTTGCACACCAGATTTGCGCCATGCGTCCATTAAAACTAGACAGTTTGAGGAAACATTCGAAACCTTGAATTGATATAATAGTGGATGGTAAATCAATCAAGTCAATCAAAATCGAATCTGGTTTCCTGCTTGAATGCACTTGGAACATGCACAATGAAATGGTAACCACGTCACCCACCGCGTATCTAGTTTACTTGTTAATTATCACTCAATTCAACGCTGAGGTCAACCTTTTCAACGTTTATATCGTTCACTCACGAATAGCATACAGCAGAACGTCAAATGAAAGAAGCGTTTATCAGTCATGTGGCAAGGATTAAACACGACTAGCATCTATAGGCTTTTCAAGTAATCACACTATAAAATACTGAAGCTCACCGTTTCGGTTGTCAATCCTATACGATTTGTTATTCGAGTTCACTCAAACTGGTTCATTTTAATCCTTCACCATGTTAAACGTGTTTGATCAACCTTGACGAATTGCAATGCTTGCTAACGCTGTCGAACTGCTTTTGCTGTGACGAACAGTTTGTCGCTTGAACCTCTATCATGCACTTTGTTCGAAACGCAAATTCTTGACGTTAAGCGTACTTCGTCGTCAGCTATTCCATTTTTCAGCTCTCGTGTGGTGTGCTTGAGAGTTGTGTTTCATGTCATCCGGAAGCTCCGGCTTGATAATATTCGGAGTGCTAATCACGAGCTTTCCAGTAATATGCAGAACGTCACCCTTCAACACAACAGTAGAGCCTGGATGTCAGAAAGCTCGAAGACGACTATTGCTAAATCGTAATATTTCGTGTTTCACAAGGATTGCATTAGCATGTTTTGAGCAACGACATCTTCAAAATTATCGTACTGGGGACAACGTCAGCCGCAATCGAGCCATATAAAACTGGTCAGTGTCTATCAAATGAATCTTTATTATCGATGTCTAAAAATGTACGGGTAGGCACGAAATCGATTGACAAGTCAGATCTATGTAACAACCCGGACATGTTTCATTTGACTACATATGATAGGCGTGATTTTGTTTGCCCACTAAACAACATTGACTAATCGTATTCTCTTGAGTTGTGGGATTCGTTATTCAAAGCGATTATTGTTGGATATGTTGACCTCAGGGACGGATGGAGAAGGAATCGATGTGCGTGCGTTCAACGAGTGGTTATTGTCTACCGATTACCCGAAAGTTGTGATAAGTCGCCACACGTCGGCCAGCAACCACTCGTTGACTTAAAATGACCTGACACAATCATTTTCGGTCTCTCCACCAACAGTAACTGTGTAAAACGTCATTATGTCTTGAATGATGTGATTAAAATACACATGATATTCCAATCCGATCTTAACAAAATTTTCCATTTGATGAGCAACTATCAGAAACGAGAGATACAAACATTAGATGAAAGAATTTGTTTATATCAGCTGCTTGTAAAAACTTTAGTTTCAAATACTAGTGCGGATCCTTATTCTACTGTTACTACCTGATTAATGTGATGAAACTACAGGCAAATGAGCTTTTTGTTTAGAGTTATACTGCTATATTAGCTCATATATCATTTTTTGTAGTTCTATGAATGAAATTGGTTTTCCTTTCAAGGCTAAACACCCTTGTTGAACAGAACTTGAAACATCATTGCGCTTTATCGTAAGAAAATGTATATTATCTAAGGTTTTCAATCATATTTAATTATTTCAGCTTGGTCGCATCCTCAAATCATATTTCCACGAAGCTCCCAGAGCACTTTTAACCCGTAGAAGAACAGAATACGAAAGCTATGTATACACAAATGTTGAAGTTTATCATCGACATGATGAAGGAACCCGACCGTGTTTAATATCACTCCTTTACAAACTGCGCGGTCAAAAGTTGGGATTTATAAGTACGCTAACTCAGGTGACTTATCCATACGGTAAGTTTGTATATCGATATGTATTACCCGTGTTTACTAGAGCATGTACATTTTGGTCAAAGTTCATGAGAGTTTTTGAAAATGTAAGCATCACGATATTTTTGTTAGAAGAAAGATGTTCTTATAATGTCGACGAAAATAAGTTTCTAGTTAAAGTGTAACCTCATCAAATAAAACTAGTGGAAAAATACTGCATGATATTACTTTCAGAAATCCATCGATACAATATGCATAGATTTATACTTTTTCTGGATAATACGGAAAATATTTGCATTTAAAATTGTAGGTAACGGATTCACAATGTGCTTCTTCCAGGTCTATTAAGTGAATTTGCGGTTTCTCTACAAACATTTGGTTCCTCAAATCTAGAAATGTTTAATCAATTTATTTCAATGAAATCTTCAAATTGAGTTAAAAATGAAAACAACATCAGTGGTTAAAGTCAGTTAGGGAATAATTAATTAAATTTATTAATAACAACTTATAGCCAATTTCCAATGTGTATTATTGTTCGTTTAATAGGTTTATTTTAAAAAAATATTGTGGAAAAAATATGTTGGTGAATATTTCCTAATCAATCTGAATTACATAAAACAACATTCTAACTTTAGGGCTATAAATCCCGACAACGAAAGCGACATGTCATATAGCAATAATAATGTGCTCAACAGGAAACAAGATGCATCCGGAAAAATCAAACATGGATATTTTAGATTAAATTGTACACAACATCTTTCACATGAACAAAACTCTTAAACTTGCATTCATTATTTCCAATGTCATCAAATCTCTCACGACGAACGACACAATTTTAATTAAATGCTTTGAATGTCCAAATATATCATTCAAGAGTGAATCAAAAATATGCACGAACTCATTTAAAAGCGAAATCCTTTAAATCGAAGCTTATTGGATTAGGACTGGTTATCTCCAATGAGTTTGAACAAACACCCCGCATTTGCATACATTTTCATCACGTCTGGTTCGCGGTATGACCAATTATCCGGTAGGATAATACAATAAGTTTCAGAGTTTCTTAAACCGCTAGGGAATATTAAACATAGTTTGAACATGTAAGCCGTAATAGATAAAGACATAGCAAGACCAACCTAAGGTATCTATCTGATGAGTGTAAACAGCCTGAAACCGTGGATAGTGTGTATGTGTGATGGATTTAAATGCAAAGCGGATTATTTTTTGTAGGTTTATGATTTTGCCCCATTTACATGTTTTGGGCACATGTGATTAACCAGGTTGGTCATATCAGCTTTGTTCAACAGTGGCTTAAAATTCACACATTCATATCACATTAATGTGCTAATGCGGATGATGCGACCATACGTGAATAATCGAGCGAACGTAAATCAGCTTGTGGTTCTGTTTGGCCACACATTAGTTCTTTCCACAAATCCTACATAAACAACGCTGTTAAATTCAA